>OU426853.1:5450160-5550160 GCA_911387685.1 Dolichovespula media
GGAATAAAATAATGTAATATCGATTTCACAAGCTCACGGAAATTGCCATTCATAAATAAAATCGTCGTTCGTTCGTGTTCATGTTTGAATGTCTATGAGCGTGTACGTATTCATGACGTTCAAAAGTGACGAATAGAAAAATCACAGTGAATCATAATCATACGTACGATTAAAAATTTGCAAAATTTTTTATCGTCCGTTTCTATCGTCATTGTTACATTTCGTCGTCACTGTGTTTTGCGTTTTAAAAGCAAAATATTGTAATACGTTAACATCGTAATAATGACAACGAACAAAATTCATTTACTATCCAATGAACACGTGTCTTATTCATTATCCTCTGACAATACATATATCTATATATATATACACATACATATGAGATTGAAACACGTGACAAGGTGGCTTACAATTCAAACGAAATTTCCCCCTAAGTTGTTCTTTCGATGCGTCACACGTCTCTGTGAAAATGACCGCTGGTCATTGCTATGACCGTAACAAATCTCGTTGCTAAGAAGGTATATATATATACTACAAAAATATTTTCTTCCTTTGGTCTCTTAATTTTAATGTTTTCTCTTCTTCGTCTGTGACGTCAGTTTTGTCTTCATTTTTTCTATTTTTTATTTTTTCCCCACAACGAACTAGCAATCGAACTGCGATATGTATTTAGGATAATAACGTAATTCATCGACTGACGAATGGAATAACCATTAATTAATATCGCAATGGTATGATATTATTTCACGTAAGAAAATATACACGTACGCGCGTGTATACTGATTATTATAAAACGTGCTGAGAAAATGAACTGATCGTCGGTAGATGATGGATGATCGTCCAAAATTGTTATCATTATCTTTTGTACAACAAGGCTGAAATTACGCTAATTACGGCATATCTTCGCGTTTATGAAGTTTAAAGATTTAATGGGAAGGGTCACAATCAAGCTAACGTGAAACCAGTTAATTTACCTGTTACTATGATACCTCTTTACCGATTTATCTCACGTAGATTCTTACGTGTATATATATATATATTACTAAAATTACTAAAATTATTATTAAAATTTATTATTAAAATTTATTATTAAAATTTACTTTTTAATTACATACGCAAATTACGTAGATACGTAGATATATAAGACATATCAACGAAGTTCTATCTATTTTATTTATTTACAAATGAATAATAAAAATAAAAAATATGAAGCGATTTAATACAAAAAAAAAAGAAAAAAATATGTACGACGACTCAATAGAAAAATACAATAAATAAAATAATACTACAACCTTACAAAATTATTTCCTTGTTTCTTCTTTTCCCCCCCTTTGTGTAATCGACTCCTATCGTATACGGACTTAATAATATATATATATATATATATATATATATATATATATATATATATATATATATATATATATATATATATATATATATATATATATATAAAGAAAGAAAAAAAGAAAGTGAAATGAAATGAATAAAATAGGAAAAAATGATCGTAACGATTGTTTTCCTTTTCTCTTTTTTTTTTTCTTTCTTTTTCCCCCTTTTTATATGTGTATATCCATACGGATAGATCAACTCAACTCACCCGTGGCATATTATTGATGAAAATCTCGTAGCCGGTTGAAGATGTTCGAGGTTTTGAGAAATAGTCGAAATATTAGTGTCGTGAATGGCAGCGTAAAAAGTTCTCGACTTTTTTCCCCCTTTTCGATGATCTCTTTGGGAATCGACAACAGGGTGGGTGCGGTTGTGTGTTTGCCACGGACGGCCGGCTTTTACTAAGCGTCGCTATCGGTATCGCGAGGCTTCCACCTTCATCCTGAACCACCACCGTCGTCGTGGCTTCGCGTGCAGAGAGTCACCCCTTAGCCGCTTCCACGCGCACCCTCGCGAGCCCTTTCGCGATGAAGAAGGAGCTAGGGTCGTCGGTGAACGGATAACTCCCATTCAACAACGTTCGTACACACATACAAATAAACGTGGACATGCACAAAGATTTCTATTCCATGCGTTTCGATTTTTATCCATCCTCGTAACGCTTTAATTTTATATCGTTTCTTAATGTATTAATGTATTACTTGTATCGTTCTATTTATTTTATTTTCGTTCTTTTCTTTTTTTTTATTTGCAATAATATTTTAGAAAATTATTATGTCCGTGTATTTGATGTTAGAATACATGAATATAGATACACATACACGTATGGACAAAGATTTCTATTCCATGCGTTTCGATTTTTATCCATCCTCATAACGCTTTAATTTTATATCGTTTCTTAATGTATTACTTGTATCGTTCTATTTATTTTATTTTTTGTTCTTTTCTTTTTTTGGTATTTTTTATTTGCAATAATATTTTAGAAAATTATTATGTATATATACATATATATTTTTATTTACTTATTTAATATTAGAACGAAGAATAAAATAGATTGTAAACCGCTGAAATTTGACTATATCCATATATAATATTTATAAAAATATTTTGTATATGTGTATATATGTGTGGGTGTGAAAATTTATAAATATTATAAAAATTGTATAGATATATTTCGAAATTATTTACTAATCGTTGATTTTCAGATTTTAATGCAGCGTTCGTTTCTCTTTCGAAAAAGAAGTAATTAACAAGAGATAAATAAAAAATTAAAAAGATAATGATTAAAAAAGAAAAAAAAGAAAAAGAAAAGAAAAGCAAAGTCACGTATCGACAATTTATTTTCGTATTATTTCAGTGCATAACTTGACCTCTCTCAAAAATCGAATAAGCTATCCAAGTCAATGGATATGATCGCGCATAAAATAATTTATTATGTTATTTTCGAGCAATATTCGATATTGAAAATTCGATATTGACAAAAATATCCAGCGAAACGTTCGAATATCTCTATAAACATACGATAATTGAGTTGGCGGGTGTCTCGAACTTTCGTTACTTTACAAACCCGTACGATGTGAGGATGCGCATAAATATTTATTTTTTCGATGGTGTAAGATCGTGAAAGAAAGAAATTTTCGAATAAAACAAGGAGGAAGATAACATTTTTTTTTGTGGTCGTCGTCGGCGACGTCGTCGTCGTTGTTGTTGTTGTTATTGTTGCGGTTAAGTCGATATAAAAGAACGAGAACGATCGTTCGCAAACGATAAGAAATAATATAATAAAATCGTGATTACTCGTTCGTTCGGTAATTATGTTTAATACGATAAGAGTAAAATATATGTGCGTGCAAATGTGTGTCTGTGTGTGTGTTCTCTCGCATGTCCCTTCGATTATGCTTATAGTCGGTTGTTATTTCGTGCAAGAAACGAAAACAACAAAAAAAAAATATATATTCGGATTTCAACGATCTCGGTCGTTCACGTGTCATCGTCGTATTTGTCGAGTAAAAGGAAGCCCCCTTTACTGTTCGGCAACTCCCATCGTTTCGTTTTTAAATGGTTTTCCGATCTCGAGAAGAGTTACGTGACTAACAACGTGAAATCAAATTCCGACATAATGGAATCGCTCACGAAATTTGTACTTTCTTTTTCTTTTTTCTTTTCGTCTATTTCGTTTATCCTACTTCCCGTTGTAAGCATTAGTGTAACATGGTTATCTAAATGGTGTTTTTTTTTTTTTTTTTTTTTTTTTAACGTCGAGAACGGTTGTAGCCTCGTATTTCCGCGATAACATTATTTTGAATATTTCAAATGAATGAACACGAAGATGTATGGGTCGTTGTGCGCGAGCGAATGAAATTGTTTTGATGTTAAATGTTCCGTCGATTAAATTTCAACGCTTCGTACTCTTAACAGATTAATGACTCGTACGTTGACTTTCCCCCCTCGAACTTTACTCGATTGCTTGTGCGCACGTCATTATCTCCTCTAAGGTTTCTAACGCTCTGGAAAGATAACGATGGCTGGCTTAGCTAGTAGATAACGAAAGATCGTTAGGGAACGTTTCTCCGATAACGTTTCTTTGCTCACCTCTAACAATGTTCTCTGTGTTTAATCAAAGCGATTATAGGTTTCAATAAGTACGAACGAACCAATTCAATCAAATTTGTTTATATCTTATTGGCGACTATATATATATGTGTGTGTATGTATATATATATATATATATATAAATATTTATAAAAAGAGAAATATATATATATATATGTCTTTGTTCGTAGGCATTGTTAAATCTAACAAATGAAAATTATACATATACATATATATATATATATATATATATATATATATATATATATATTTATATTTATATATTTATTATTCGAAATTAAATATTACGATTTAGGAGACCTGTTTTAACATAGATTGACCGTATACAATGACTTTGTAACGAAGACCTCTCGAGTATTTCGATCTAAACTTAAGTTTGACAAAATTTTGTCCTAAACCGCCAGCGTTTATCCATACAGCGCCGTTGTCTTCGTCGGACAATGAATCGATCACTATGCAAGTTATGATCGCCATCGTTGGTCCATATTCTGCTTCTACTTCCTGTAAACAAGATAGAGAGAGAGGGGGATAGAAGAGGAGACGGAGGAAGAAACGTTGTTAAACGAACGTTCGCGATACAAATCACCTAATTAATTGTAATTCAAACGATAGGTGTACGTGTTCGTACGTGCGCGAGTTTGCGTTTGGATTGATATGAAAAAAAAAAATAAATAAATAAATAAAAACAAAATTTTTTTTTCATCGCATTCGAAGTACCGTCATTTTTTTTTCTTATTGTCGTTCGAATTCTATCGAAAACGAGTTAAAGAAATATATATAAGTATATATATATATATATATATACATATCTATCGAAAATAAATAATACCTGATTGATACCGAGTCTGTATGGTCTGCGTACGTCGTATTCCCATATGATTTCGTCGTTTGGTTGCCGTTGACAATCTGCATACCGATAGGCCTCACCAACGAAAATAGTAACGAGAAGAAGAAGTACAAGAAGAGTAAAGGCGTATGTCGAATGGCTCATGTTCGTTTCTATAATCGTTAAATAAACCTTCTTTTGTAAAGGAAAACGAAAAAAGAAAAAGAAAAAAAAGAAAAAAAGAGAGAGAAAAAATAATATGCGACGAAGAAGAAGACGTACGTAAATATGGACGTAATTACGTGCAAGAGTACGCACGCAAGTACGTATCTATGTATCTATGTATTGTATGTTATTTATTTATTTATGTTTTTACGTACGTATTTACGTATGTACGTATATATATATATATATATATATATATATATATATATATATATATATGGATAAATAGATAGATATAAATATATATGTGTATATATATATATATATATATATATATATATATATATTAATATATATATATATATATAGAGAGAGAGATCTTTCGTAATTGTTGTTATTTTTCCTTGGGTATTCGTTAAAACGATTCGAGGAGATGAAATCGATCGTGTCTGCCTTTTAAAAACTTTAGGTACGCGAACGAGTAAAAAACAGTATATATTCGTTATCGCGTTGACGGTCTGCCACTCCGTGTAGCACTAACAACGGGAAAGTATTAATAGCTGACCATCGATACACCGAAAGAGTTCCCCCTTTCGAGACGTATATTTACTCTCACTGTGTGTTTCTTACTCTGCATGCACTTCGTCTCGTTGTAAAGAGATTAGATATACAAACAAGGTACACCGTTATCTAATTTATAATGCTTTTTCGAATAAGCTTTTTCGATCCACGATATCTTCGATGCCACTTTCAATTATGCAATAATCCTATTTGTCTCTCTCTCTCTCTCTCTCTCTCTCTCTCTCTCTCTCTCTGTCTATCTCTCTCTTTCTCTCTCTCTCTTTCGCGATGATCGTATTACTATATTTGCAAATAAAGAATATATCCAACTCTCTATTCCTTAATATACGAAGAGATTTATGCGTACTTAATCGTGTTTATCAAGAAGGAGAAAAGAAAAAGAGAAGGAAGAAAAAAGAAAAAAAGAAAGAAAAACAAAAAGAAATAAAGAAAAGAAAAGAGAAGGAAAAGTTTTCATCGATTCATTTGCCATTGCTACAAATTGTCCATCGACAATTTTCTAAAGACTGATATGCAAAGTGCATCTTCGTTTCTTTTTTCCTTCTTTTATTCTTTATTTTTCCTCTTTTTTTTTTACGTATAAAGAAAAGAATCGACAATTAAAGCGAGAAACCTTGATCTTCTTTTTCTTATATAACCTCACGCACACACACATATACGTATATATATATATTGTTTGTTTGAATTTTTCAATATACACTTTATCTATCTCATGTCGAACGTATTCGTTATATAGTTATAAAATTTTTATTACATGGACATTTTTATGATATATATATATATATATATATATATATATATATATAAATACATATTAATTAACGAGAATATTTCTATTTCGTTATCAAATTCGATATATAAGATTGAAGAGTAACTTAAACGCGATTCAAATAGAGATCATATTATCATCATCATCATCATCATCATCATCATCATCGTCATCATTATCATCATCATCATCATAATACAACCGACTTAGGAGGTGTCTGCCACGGGAAATGAGAAACTACGTAGGGAGAAGTTTATAATGGGGGCCGAAGTATAGTATAAAGGGTTAAGTGGTCTCTTCGAACACGCTCATCGCGTTTACTATACCCACCACCCTCTTTCGAAATTTCAACTCCAATTTCGCGCGTCCTAGAATTACGTAAAATATCCCGCATTATTACCGTTAATGTTTTGTACATAAAAAAAGAAATATATATATATATATATATATATATATATGTACAAATATTATACATACAAAACACATGTAATATACAATTGAGAATTCTTAGTTAGTCCTAATATTCGCAATTCTTATATAATATTATATTTCGAAGAGTGCAATATTGTTATTGCATAGCTCGAAGAATAGGACACTTGTTGATGTTAACGAGGAGGCGTGCGGTTTTGTTTCAACGTTGGACGAAACGCGAACGACCATTTCTGATCGCGTTTCTCTTCTTCTTCTTCTCCTCCGTGTGCTTTTTAAACTCCACGCGAAATTGCAAGTTTATGCGGTGCATAATGTTGAAAAAAAAGAATGGATTGAATCGTAAAGCAAATTTACTACTGGCTAAAGCGAGTGCTTGCTTATTCGTTCATTCGTTCGTTCGTTCGCTCGCTCGCTCGCTCGCTCGCTCGTTCATTCCCTCACTCGTTCGCTCGTAATCGGTAAGTGGGGGTTGTCAGTGTTAGTTAGAGACCACTGGTATGTGAGTCAGATGGATTGGTTCCCACAATGTCGTACCTGGAACCACGTGGCACGCATTACCCAAGAAAATGACTTTACTACTTCTATCTCTTCCCAAGATATACCTGTTTAAGGACCTTAAATTTATTTTCCACCAAATCATTTTTCCTTTTTACTTTTTTTTTCCTTCTTTTCTTTTCTTTTCCTTTTTTTTCCTTGTTCGACTATACATATATATATATATATATATATATATATATATATAGCAGTATATCTCGTGAAATTGACATTGTTTGATTATAACGTAGAAGAGAAAAATAAATTCGCTAATTCGATCATATAGCGACACGTCTCTTTCAAAGGGATCCAATAATCAAGCTTCAAGACGAGTACGAGTTTTATTACTAATAATAATTCATGGGATATCGTTATAATAAATCGATTCTGCGCAATATACGTACGTAGATACGTATTTATCGCATTCGTGCTCTTCGTGCATAGATATACGATTGAGAAATAAGAGATACGTACGTACATACTGACATGGGCCAAAATTTTATTACGCACATCACAGTAGGAAATATAGAAATGAAAATGAGAAGTACTTACACAGTGGGTATTCATTTCATTTTCATTTGTTTCTTTTCTTTTCTTTTTTTTTTTTGTTATTAACGCGATTCTATTCGTTAATGAAATTATGACGATTATAACGATAAAAGAATTTTTCTGTTCTTTTTTCTTTTTTTTTTTTCTTTTTTTCTTTTCTTTGCGATGTAATACGTATACACGCACACGTGCACACACGCATATATATATTAGGGTGTCCCAAAAGTTCCTTCCTTTTTTTTCTTAGTTACTCATAGAGTGGGAGGGAAGAAACTTAGGGAGGATCCTAATATATATATATATATATATATATATATATATATATATATATATATATCTTCATTGTTCAAGAATATATCCTACATACACCAATACACACATAATATCTCTGATGAAACGAGTAAATAGAAACAAATGGCTGAACATTTGTCGGACGAGAATCCAACGAATTTTAATAAGGGAATAGAAGAAGAACGCGTTTATTGCATGTCTTATCCTTAAGGAGGGAAGAAAAAAAAAGAAAGAAAGAAAGAAAGAAAGCAGGAAGGCATATACATCGATTTATTTCTTCGCCGTCGCCAAGGTACTACATTTCAATATTATCGCATGATAAAACAGTGTTAAAGAGAGAGAGAGAGAGAGAGAGAGAATGAGAGAGATATTCTATATAATCGTTTTGTCTAAAACTTCCTAAGATACTTCTTCACTCATAGTTTTTCTACTGCTTTTTTATTATCAATTTAAGGAAAGCGGGAATAAAATTAGAAATGTATTTAAGAATGTGTGTGTGTGTGTGTGTGTGTGTGTGTGTGTGTGTGTGTGTGTGTGTATGCGTGCATGTGCGTGCGTGTTTAATTTTATAGCTTGAAGATCTAAATAGAAGTTATGATTAAACGAAGTCACGTGAACGATCCATATATATATATATATATATATATATATATATATATCAATATATATATATATATCTCTCAAAATTGCAATAACATCTAATTGATAATAATAATAATAATTTTTGTCATTTTTATCAATGACATTGACAAAGAGTTGGATCGATCATTATATATCGATTATCGGTTAATATCGGACAAATCTCAATGTCTATTGAATGGATCACAAGAGAATATATAAAGATTAAAAAGAAAAAGAGAAAGAGAGAGAGAGAGAGGATAGACGAAAAAAAGAACGGGAAAAAAAGAAAGAGAGAGAGAGGGATTGTAGAGGATGATAATACTGACATGGAACATCTTTCGAACTGTCGACCCCAGGCTGTCAAAGTCCGTCAGCCAGGGTTGCCCCATGGGTCATCCTTCTATCCATAACAGACATTATTTACAGCCTCGCAAATATATGTATAGAGAGAGAGAGAGAGAGAGAGAGAGAGAGAGAGAGATTAATCCAACAAACCAAGTTTTATACATGTCTATTGCTGTAATACAAACAGCCACGATAAAACTTTAACGAGTTAATATAATATGTAAAGTGTAACGTGTCGTACGAATTTCGAAAGTTTCTTTAACGTTTTCATAGATAGATAGATAGATAGATAGATAGATAGATAGATGGATAGATAGATAGATGAATGGAGAGGGAAAGAGAGAGAAAGTGTGCGTGTGTGTACTTCAATGAAGAAAAATCTTTATACTCAATTTAAATTAATTTTTTGCATTTTATCGCATTGCTTTTTCATACGATTAATGAATATATTAATGTGTGTGTGAGTGTGCGTGCGCGTGCGTGTACGTGTGTGTTTTTGTGTATTCATATATATGTATATAATAATTAAGAGTGTAATTAGATACGATTCCCTTTGTTCGTATATTACTTATCGATTTTATTTGATCGGTTATAGAACAACGACGACATCATCATCATCATCATCATCATCATCATCATCATCAGCAGCAGCAGCAGCAGCAGCAACAACAGCAGCAACAGCAGCGGCGACGCCGTTTTTACATAAGTTTCTTATCATTCACTATTGCTTAAATATAAAATACTATTAATTAGAAGATCATTCGGTTTATAAATAGAGATTAGTCGGCTCTGTGTTCATCTCTATGATTATTTTTTAATGATCAGAAAAATAGAAAAAGGAAGAAATATACGATGCCATTTTAAAATCTATAGCTTTCGCAATAACGAAACGTATATACTCTTTCAAAGAAAATACGATGATTGGGTGGTAGGGATCTATGAAAGAAGAAGAAGAAGAAAAAAGAAAGAAAGAAAGAAAGAAAGAAAGAAAAGAAAAAGAAAAAGAAAGAAGGCACGCGCCTAACACTTTTTTTTATTCTGTTTTCTATTTCTATGCTAAATCTGTTACATCCTACTATTTACAAGAATAAAACGATGAATAAAAAAAAAAAAATAACCATGATATTTTAACGTTTTACATTGGAAACACATGGGAGAAAAGGCTATATTTTGAAACGTCTATTATATTCCTATATATATACATATATATATATATATATATATATATATATATATATATATACTTTGGGATTGTTATCATATCAGTCTACGAAGATAGGAACGTATCAGTCGTAACGGAAGCCTTGTATATGTGTATGTTGCATTAATGATGATAACGCGTGAACCGTACGTGCATCATTTTCACCCATCTGCACTGTGGCACGTACACCAAGACAAATTTGAGAGAACGCTCGTAAACGAAGGAGAAAGAGAAAGAAAAAGAACGTATATTTTTATAACGATTAAAGATGCGAACTTGACCCTTGTGAATCTGTTTTCAGTTTACGTTTTCTGATTCCTTTTGACATTGTAACAACAGATACAGAAAGAAAAGAGGGATAGAAAGATAGACAGAGAGAAAGAGAGAGAGAGAGAGAGAGAGAGAGAGAGAGAGAGGAAAGGGGAGATGATACGAGTAGAGTTTTAAATTAGCAAAAGGTCAATAGATCCCGATCGAAATTTGGGATAGGGTATCGCGATAAGTATGACCTCATTGCACCACCGCGAGAGGTGGATTGTGTCGTGCAGGTTGCGCCCTGATAGCACCGGCGACTCTTCTGAACGGTAATTGTAGATGATAGTAGGCACAGTAAGGTAACGGGTCCCAATATACGAATAGAGCTTCCCTTTTATCGATAGCCGTGCCCAAGAGACGCGGAGACGTCTCACCAATCGTACGTTTGTTCATATTTCGTTCGTCGGTAGTCCTGTCCGTTGTTTGCTCATGTTGTTGCCTATCGTCGCTGATAAGTACGGCCGAATTTTCCCTTGAAAAATGTCTGCATGGTCGCCATACTAAACGGGGATGTATTCCTGTATGGCATACGTAAGGAAGGCTAACTCCTATGCGACAGCCGATGCATACCAACGGTCCTTGATTTTCGCATATGGCTAACCTAAAGCTGAGGTGTCCGTTGATCCTCGTCGAAAAGGAACGAGCAAAGAATCGGTCCAACCACTGTGTTACGTCCGTACGATTTTCCAATATGAGCCCCTGAGACTCGTCGACTCGGCACGTTACATTAGCCACGATTCTTGACTCCTTAACGGTCGTACACGTGATAAAATGATCACCCCCAGGATCACGTATCACAACCCATGGTTTGGTTTCGCTTATCTCGTGCTGTTGATTCATGAATTCCCAGGACGTAGACGGTAACACGATCTTTGCTCTGTCCCTCATGCCGGCCGGGCCAGCCGCCAGCATCACGTACCTTCCCGTTCTGAAGGTATTGTCCTCGTAAAGCCTTGATACGTCCTGAACCGATCTTAAGACGAAATGGTCCGGCGTTTGAAGACCCAAGGAACGACATCGTCTTAACAGTTCCAACGGATCGTCAAGGGCCGTCACTTCACTCGCACTCGGCACGAAACATTCACATCCCAGGTTCTCCAAGTACGGTTTCGCTAATGCGTCGTAATAAGCGGTACTCGTGACGCTTACCGGTATGTAATATGCGGCCTTCTCCTTCTTTACGATATCCTTCAAAGCCTTTACATACTCGGCGGCACTGCCTGGACCTGGTCTTGGCACAGTGTAGAATTTCGAACAAGCCGTAGAAAATTTAGCCAATCCAAATAGCCCATCCAATTCGCAAACTACCACTCTGGCACCGGCTTTGTAAAAGTTACGTGCCAGGTGAACGGCCTGAACTGTGCTACCGCCACTAATCAAAACGCATCTCTTGTTTCGTGCCCTTTCCGAGGATTTAGTATATAGGATGGTTATGAACCATTTCAAGCTTGTTAGCGGTAACTGGATTATCGTCCAGAACAGGTTAATCACAGCGGATACCCATATTGTCGGGGTCCGGATGGTGTAAATTAAAACGTTGTATATGGCTTTCAAGAAATTCGATATCAGACCGAGATACCAATAGAAAATCCTTGCAAAGAAAACTGATTTGCCATTCTGATCCTTGCTTTTAACTTGATGTAACGTTTGCTGTTGCTGTTGCTGTTGCTGCTGCTGCTGCTGCTGCTGTTGTTGTTGTTGTTGTTGGTGTTGTTGTTGTTGATGATGATGATGATGATGATGATGATAGTGATGATGTCTCGAAGAAAGGATCACCGTGCTCGAGCTGCTAGACGTTTGAGACAAATTCGAGGCGTTCGAAGAATTCGATATGTTTGATGTTGAACGCTTTAAAGTCGAGATCGGCGGGGATAATGGCGGCGATGTCGACAACGGTGTACCGGGCAATAGCGGTGAAGCGCTATTGCTCCTAGAAATCGGCGAGCTTGTGGACCAATATTTAGAGGAATTCTCTCCCGAACAGGCAGGCATGATCGATGTAACCTTCTTCCGTTTTCTTTTTCTAGCGTTATATCTAATTTTTTTTTGTCTGTTATATCTTTTAGGCCGGATGGGAAGCCTTCCGAGTATCTTTCGAAATCACATGAGCATCGAGTTTAAATATAGGGAATTAAATATCAGGAAATGAACGTCGTAACTTCCACCATTTTCCGGGTTTTTATTTTTGCGCCGCCTTCTCTTCTATTTTAAACTGTATCGAATAATTCGGACTCCCTTTTAATTTTTCTCGTATATCTTCGTTGATATTTTTTAAATGGATTAACGTGTACCACAAAAAATAACAATGGCTTTCTTTCTTTCTTTTTTTTTTTCGTTTCGAAGATAAATCGAACTTACAAACACGTTGTTGGATATTCGATCTGACGAATATTCATTGAAATCTCATTGAATCGTGTGCGAGGTCCACACGGAGCTCGTTAGAAGGCACCACTAATTATAAATGAACTTTGTTTCGTTAGGCACGCGAATAGGATCATCTTATGCAATTTCCTTGAGAATTGGCTGTTTGCAGACACAACATTAACTGAAGGCAATCCTCGAGATTCCCGGTCTCTTATGAAGTCTGCATCTTGGCCGCGCTATGAACCGCGCTTATCTAATCGTAATGTTCCACTCGTTGCAACGAAAAGAAAGAAGAATCTCGATCGCCGTATGAATCCAATTGCTCTTATTTACTTTTTTTTTTTTCAAATAAAAAGTCCCAATAGAAATTATTTATTCTCTGTAAATTACAATTCCCGCAAGCAAATATGCTTTTTTAGAATTCTTACATAATAAATTTAATTGAATATTAAGTATTACATCAAATATTTAAATTTGTTCGAATTGAGAATTAATAGATATTGCGTCAATCATTAAACAAATAATAATCCTTCTATGAAGTGCTATCGCATTCGTAATAATCTACAAGTTTAATCAAAATTAGATCGAAAAGAATACTTAACGTATGTACATATGTATCGATAAAAAATTAATGGTATTATAATGACATTTTAAACGTCATCTCGGTATCCATATCATAAACTTATATCTACATATTTTTATTGCATGGTATATAATTCAGATCAGGTGTATTGATTTCTATTGTATGTATATATATATATATATATATATATATATATATATATATATATTTATTAAACACATATTTATATTCTATTGAAATACATTTCAACGTGTACGTTTGAAAAATAAAATTTGATGCATTTAAAATTTTATCGTAAATACACTGAATATTTAAAAATGATTATTAATTAATTATATTTATTTTTCGATTCTTTTAATAACTATTCATATGAATTTTATATGTTGCGCCTGTTGATAGATATCACATCGTACTTCGTCAGTAATTATGTTTGCGAACGCCATCTATCAGTAAGAAACTTTTTCAAGCCCATACGATAGGCAATATAATGATTCATACATATATGAATGAACGTTTTGCCTATAGTAAGGAGCTGAACAATTTTTTATCGATGGATGATAATATTATTATTGATAAAGTTAGTCTGTCAATAAGCTGTTAAGGTACTTAATATTTATATAAATATATGGCTACAATCCATTGATATTGATTGTCACGGATAATGTAAACAATTTAAATATACAATGTTTTTTTCAAATAAATGCAACTTTCCTAGATAATGATAAAGAAACTAAAGTGCAACACGACGGAACAAAGATTATCGAATGAATTTACATTCTCTTCATAGCCAATTATTTGTTTATATTAACGTTGAATAAATTCGAAAAATATTTTCTACATTTATATTATTGAAATGACTACTTTCTAAATTTATCATTGACGTAAGATAAAAAAAGAAACAACGTCTCCATATTCTTACATATATATACTATATATGTATATAGCTGAATTCGTCCAATCAAAGTCTCAAACTTCAACGTTTGGATAAATTCAAATTTTACCACAAAAACTTGAGATTCGTATCTACCGCTGAATACAAATAATAAATTGTGATAATTAGATAATATATAATATTTCACCGTAAATGAGGACTCGTTTTTAAAAGAGATTTCTTTCGTATTGAATAATTTCGATATTTTCGATCAAGTATATTTTGCTTTGTAACGTCCATTTAACCGGATCCATTGCGTGGAGCTGTCAATAAGAACGAAATACTTTTGTCCTTGTATTCATTTCTTTATAACTTTGAATAGTCTTTTAATAAATATGCCACGTATTAAGAGAAAAGAAAAACAAGTTGCTCAACAGGAGAGGTAAGATATTAATTTAATAATCTTAATATAAATAGATAAAAAAAAAAAGGAAAGTATTTCTCATAACAATAATTGTATGTAATTTCAGCAAACAAATATCCATAGCTACTCAGACCGATGATATTGACAATGTTGAGATAATTCGTTTGCAAGAACAATTAAAAGTGTTACAATTAGAAAATGATATTCTGAAAAAGCATACCGATAGTAATTTTCTTCCTTCAAATAACTTTTCTGTAAGAACTAATGTGAATGTTGTTCAAAGTCCAAAAAGAATTAATGAATCACAAAAGGGGGGAGATCCTCAACTTTTAAAAAGTGCAACCAAGCAAAAAACATGTATGTGCAAGGGTAATTGTTCTACCAAACTATGCGGTTGTGTAAAGCATCAACGTAAATGTGGTCCGACTTGTAAATGTAACGATCAGACTTGTCAAAACCAGGTAATTTTATCTGTTGAAATATTTGTACAAATGTAAATAGTCGCGATAATGATCTTTCTATTTTTATTTGTAACAATAGGAATTGGAAAATAAGGAAAATATAGAAAGTACGCAAAATAAAATGTTAAATGAAACGCATAAGCTGGAGGATGTGCCTGAGAAAAGTGAAAATATACATCAGAGTTTATTCAGTCCTATACAAACGAAAAATGAAGTTAAGCTTGATAACGTTCAGTTTGAAGAAGAGATATCTTTTGATACTAAAAAGAAATTAACGTACGAAGATGAAGATTTTCAAGAGGAAAAGACAGTTGTGAAGGTTTTAATTAAAGACAAAAAGAAAAATATACGGCGACTTGAAGATACAGACGATATTGCTGAAGTATAAAAAATTATATAATAAATATAATATATCAAAGATTATATTTAAGTTATATTATCTAGTAAGAGAAAGAGAGAGAAAGAAAGAGAGAGAAAGAGAGATAGAGAAAGATATATAATTATTGCTTAATTCTTATAGGTGAATATAAGCTTTGATCCTATGAAACCAAAACGTCAATTGCCACGAACTCCGCCACATGCAAATATCGATTCTGAATCTGATAGTATTGTAACTAACGTTGAAACATCTAAAGAAAAAATTGAACAAAAAGATGATACCATTCCAGAAGGTAAAATTCATATTGAATACATTATCTTATAAATACGCGTTCACAAATTTATCTGCTTTATAAACATATTAATTTTTTACAGTATTGAATCAGGAAAATGTAGATTTGGATGAACTCAGTATAGAACTCGTTAAATGTAATAAATGCAAAAGAAAGTTTTATCCATGGAGAATAGAAGTACATGAAAGTGCTTGTCACAGAGTATAATCAACTATTTATACAGACATGTCTGACTATAATAAATGGAATATCTATTTTATATACTTGACAAGACAATTATTATAATAGTTATATATTAATAATGATAAACAATATACGAGAAATTAAAAATTTTTAACAGAAAGATCGCAAGAATAATTATCAGAATCCTCTATCTTAATCTAATAAGGGAAAAGAATACACTAAATCTTTGGCCCATTCAATATAATTATACCGAACAAATTCTACTATACAATATTATTTCAATGCCATCTAACAATATAATAGAGCTAAATATAAATATATCTATATATAAAAATATATATTTATATATATTTTATATATATATATATATTTATATAGGTATGTATATGTAATGTTTATTATGTATACATATTTTTATGGTTTCTACGCGCAGTTGAGAATTATATACTCATTTACGCACATAATACACTTTTAAAAGCTCGTATATCGCAATATTAGATATTACAATATTATCTAGGCTACTTTTTAAATTTCATTCATTATACTTACATCTGAAACTAATGAACGTTCTTTACTATCTCATTTATATACATGTTCGAATTTGACCATTCAATATCATAATTTCTTACCAATTAGTCAAATACAGTAGAACAGACACTGATCGTACTACTAAACTTTTGTAACTGATATAGTTATTCTTCATTTCGCTACTTACGAAAATATTAAAAAAATACAATTTGCTAATACAGTGTTCTAATGAAATGATCTGTCAATGCAGTCACTGTTCTCTCACAAAATTGTACTGTTATTATAGTTACATATTCTGATGTTAATAACTACAATGTGGACATATGAAGAAAAAAAAAACTGAAATGAAATAATTTATTACAAATATAATATATATATATATATATATATATATATATATATAATTTTTTTTTCTTAAATCCTCATAAATTTAAAAATAAGAAAAAAATCATTAAAATCCATGTCAACGCTAAATTACAAAGTATGCTCTTATAAACTAACACAAACTTAATGCAATACAGTTCATGTATATGAGATAAATATGTTTTTTTTTGTTTTTATATATTTGTTTTCATCTAATTATTATAGTTTAACAACAGCACAGCACAGAATGATTACTAATTAGAAGAATAGAATGGTTAAAAATTTATATAGTAAAATGCATATAATAAATTACATTGATTATTTTCTTATTAATAAAATGTGATAAATATATGATAAAGAATATATGTTAAATGTAAATATAAATAATACTGTTGGAAACTGTAAAAGAAAAAAATCTGTTGAATTATAATAATAAACTGAAAAGGCACTCAGAATGCCTAGGACTAGAAATTGCACCTCTATATGTACATTACATTTTGCAAATAAATAATAATAAAGGAATATATCGTGGAGCTTTTCTATTCAATCCCAGTACGTAATGCAATACATTAATAGATGAATTTATTAAAAGAGGTCTTTTTTTTAGTCTTTTTAAAGTTCAGTCCATAAAATATGAACTTTATATTTTTTATGAAGTGATACTTGGAAGTAGTACTTTTATGCATAGATTTTACATTCAAAATTACATCTTTAAAAATTCCTTCTCTCTATATATAAATAGAAGTAAAAAAGTAAAATTTACAGAAACCCACAATATTTTTTTTGAAAATAGTTTGTGGTTACGACATTGACATTATTTGAATAGAATACATGGTAACATATACACATGTTGTGTGTCCTTTGTGTATGGATAATTCATATATGCAATGTTCCTTTAATTACATTTATACCACACTACATGTTTTGACTTGTTATATATTTTATTATTTTTTTTTTTTAAAAGAACGTTTTCACTGATTTTGGGAATATTTGACTAGTAACAATGGTACTACAAATGTATGATACCGAAAGATTTAATCCCTTAAATTGCATTCATTCGGCTTACATATAGTGAGCATACATTAATCATTTTTTCATCTATAAAATTTGTGCCTTTAGAAAAATGGAAGTATTTCAATAGAATACAAAAACCATTAGTATTCATTATTTGAATAATAAGACTAATTTTACGGTCATCCCATATGTTTTAAAGATTTTTGTAAAAGATTCTTTCTGGCTGCTCCTGTTTTACATATCTAACTTTGTTCCTTATAATTTGCTCTGGCCATCTCTTAAAATGCAGTATTTCTCTTTTTTTTTGTCTTTTTTATATTCTTCAATATATATTAAAATGATAATAAACATAATTTTTGCTATTGAAAGGAAAAAAAAAAAAGAAAAATTAACGATCCAATCTTCAGCTAAAAGCTTCCATTCACATTTATGCCATCACTTAGATACTATTACTGATTTTAAATTTTACAGTTTTACTTATCAATAAAACTAGCTTATCAATAAAAACACTTTATGCAGATAAGGTATTGTCTATTGTAAAATTTAAAATCTATATCATTTGAATAGAGGTCATAAGTGATACACGTCATTATATATGGTTGTGTAATAATAAGAGCTTTGCTTTCTAAACATTTTTCTGTAACTTGTAATTAAAAATTAATCATATATGTCAAATATCATATATAAACTAAATATACTCGTTTAAATACTGTCGTTCACATTTCAAGCATATAAAAGCATATAATATTATTTGTCAGTATTTTCTACTAACATACTTAAATTGTAAATATAAGATAGTGAGATTTAAATATAAAAGAAGAAACATTTAAGCGATGTTAGAGATTACTTCTTTCTTCTTTTTTTTTTTTTTTTTTTTTTTATCAGTTCACTTATAATTCGTGAACATAAGGAAATCATATTTTTAAAAACTCATAATTACTTGAATTTATTGAATTATAAAATACGAAAGGTGGTTTAATATACATATATTATATCAATGATTCAGATTGTAATAGTCTGAAGAGACTAAAAAATACCTTGAATAAAAAATATGAAATACGCATTTATGTATGTACGTAGTTATGATAGAGAATTATGATCTTGTACAAAAACCTCATAAAATATTAAAAATTAAATAGTACGTGAATCCAAATGTTCGTGTTTAGCAGCATATGTGCTTTCAATGGCTTTATAATACATTTAGCCTTTCTTTTTTTCTTTTTCTTTTTTTTTCTTCTTTTCTTTTCTTTTTTCTTTTTAATATACTGTAGCACTTTAGGCAATAAACTCTGTACGTCTTAATTTTCATGTATATTTGTTACACACACATCGGTATAAATTATTTTGTTTATATTTTAGTCGAGATGATAAAAACTTCAATGTCATTTAAGCTGATTTCGGAAGTGGTATGTATCACTTCTGAATTAAAAAAAAAAAAAAGCAATTGCAACATTTGCTCTTCTCGCCAGGCATGGCCAAAATAATATTCACATTGAATCATGTAAACTGTGTGTATTCTCTACAAGACACAAATAGAATGAAATTCACACCTTGTCATTCATGTACAGATTACTCAGCTATGAGCTTAATAACTACTCATGATTATATACATTCGACCAATATTTCTATCTAGTTTAGTAATTAACACAGCAGATTCAATGTTATTATTGTTATTAAATTAGTATTAATATTATTGTTGTGTTATTGTATATAATTATTATTATTATTACTACTATCATAATTATTATTTTAAATATTATTTAGTATTATTATATTAAGTATTATTCTCAGTGGAGGATTGAGAATGTAATGAAGAGTAGCAACCTTGACAAACTCTAACAGGTTTTAAAATTCCAAGTCTTGAAATTTTAGATTCAAATCTGCTACATCTGTATGTGAAAACAACGTTATAATAAATAAATTATTACCTTCCCCTAGAGTAGAGGTAAATGTATTTTTTTTTCCTTCTTTTTTTTGTGTAAATGTAACATCAATTTTTTTCTATCAATTTACCTGGAACAGAACACTTGACCACAATTCCGACAATGGTGTTTCCTTTCGTACAAATTAAATCTAACACCACATCCAACACAGGTGTCCGCTCCTTCATCTTTAAGCCAATGATCAGCAACTGTACGGCCTGGCTGTTCGCAAACACTCCATGAAAATACTCTACCACGAGTATCACCAACATAAACTGTTCTATGATCTCTATAAACGTCAAAGTTAATTCAACAAATTATAAATGGTATTATTGATACGCGTTCAAAAATTAAAAAAAAAAGAAAAACTATATATTACCTTGATACTGCCAGTGCCGTAATAGAAGCAGGTTCTGCATTATCTTTACGATCATAAGCGGTATGCATTGTCAGTTTACTTCGAAAGACCAATTGTCTTTGCCATTTAAAACCATCTCTCAGGACATTCTGCGGATTAATCTTTTTGGGCTTTGTATCGGATTCATTAACCATTACAAAGCTATCGGTTAAACTTGTATCACTTTTACTAGTTCTCAAGGCTCCTTCCGTATCTCCAGAATTGTTGTGTAATTTACTTTATAAAATATATGATATTTGCTTTGAATATATCTTCAATCTTTATACGTTATGTTAAAAAACTTTATTTTTAATTACCTCGTTTGCGTTCCCTCGCTGTCGGCACGTCCTCCTCCTTCGCTTTTTCTAAACATTGGATTACCGCGACCTTTTCGTCTTAATATAACCGCAGAAGCATGGTTACAATGCGACAAAGATTTGTTATTGGAACCATTGCTAGATTCATTGTCTGAACATTCTTCTTTCTCTTCGTGAGCCCTAGAAGCTTCTTTGGTATTTTCTGGTTCAGAGAGGCTACTTTCTGATCCACTTTTCATTAACATCCCTTTATATATATAAAAATATATAATATAATTACGATAAGGACAATAATAGAACAAAAATAATCAGGTATACAATTAAATGTTTAAATAAAAATAATTTACCTGATCCTTCAGTAGATATACTCATTTGTTTTACTAATTCGTGAACCCTCTTCTTTGTACTATCACTTTGGTCTACTTGTACACTTAGATCGTCTTGTCCTTCTTTATCCCCATAAAGTTCCTCCAATTGTTCCTCCTCCGCAGGCACTTGCACAAAATCCATCGACCACATCTGCAAAATTAATCATTATTCATATATTATCTTGAAAATAATATGTCTGACCTTTTCTTTTTTTTTTGCGGAAAAATTTCGCGACACAAATGATCACAACGTACGCGTGCAACTCCGTCCGTAGATCCAGTCATTATTACATTTTGCGAATCCCATTCGTGTGTCTGACTAAACGCAACGCACAAAATCTGTTGCATTCTATCGGCTCTTCCAACGCACGTATTTACATTCGCCAATTCCTCGCCATTTATACTCCATACATGTAACCATGTGGCAGCACAAGTGGCTATATCACCCTACGTAATATATATAATATATATATATATATATATTTCATTCGAAATGTAATTCAATTAATCTTTCAACGAACCATGGACCCATTTAAATATTTTTCCCATAAATACCGTTAATTCGTTGATAGCTACTGCAGCTACTGGTCCTGCGTGTCCCCGAAGTTGGCGAACGAATAAACATCGGGATAAGTCCCAAATAATTGCAGTACCGTCTCTCGAACCCGACACAATGACATTATAAGCCGTACTTGATGATAAACATGTTACGGCATCCGTATGACCATATAAACATTGTTTTATCGACAATTGACGCTTTGCGTACTCCCATACAATGACGACCTAAACAAAACAATGATAACTATTATATTAAATTCTTCTGTATTTTTTAAATATACATTTCTTTTTTTGTTAATTGTTATCATCATCATCATCATTATTATTATTATTATTATTACAATTTAAAAGATCATGAACAAAACGCATTGACTTACAGAACTTGTTCCTGCTGTTACTATCAATTTTGACGATGGGCAAACACAAGCGACGATTTCTCCGCTGCTTTGCATCATAGCTTCGCATACAAATATTGCCTTGTCACTGTCGTAATTGCCTATCCTCAAGGAATGATCGGCGAAACCCCACGCGACATACTTATTGTAAGACGGAGGAATAAGCGTTTTATTTTGCTCAACCGCTAATACTGCCTTGTCAACGTGAAGTATTTGCCCAACGGGACTCTTCAACTCTGAACATTGAATTGGAATGATTTGATGAAAAAAAAAAAAAATATATATATGCACGAATACATTCAAATGAATATTAAATACGATGTAACAACATACCTTTGATAGGTTGAAGCGATGGTTTCAGATTGTCAAGATTATGGAAAAATAATTTGTCGGATGTTGTAATACTTAAGCCTGGCGTAATCGGTCCAGGATCTATGACGCTAATCCTTTGTGTCATCTTTTTCGCTGGATGTGGCTTCTTAAATAACTGTTTCGGTATTTGGCCAAAGTTATTTATAAAGCCGATAGTGGCATTCTTCTTTAAAGGGTCATCGATACTGAAAAGTAAAATGTTATTATAATATCAAAAAAAAAAGAAAGAAAAGGAAAAAGTAATAATAATAATAATAATAAATATCGTTGGGCACAATATGTAATAAAGAGCAGAACGTACTTGTATATGTCGACATTGCCTTCATAGAAAAGATGATGAAAAACATTGACGGCTTCGACAGCTGCAGGTCCATTCTGTTTACATCCAAATATCAAATCGATCCATTGATGAAGATGTTGCGAAACATAATCGCATTCTAATGCAAGCCTATGAGCGCGTATAAATTCTCGTGGATCTTGTTTGGCCCACGGTGGAAGCACGATATCTCCAAGTTGTACGCCACTTTGCTTAGAACCTGTACAATAAAACAACATCGTCATTATTTTCAACGTACGAACTTTATTATACGTGCTCTGCCTCCCTCCCTCACCCCTCACCCGCCCTCCTCCAACCTTCTCTAGCACAAATAATAATTTACTCGCCTAGATCAAAGTGGTTTGAATTGACAAGAAATTCTGGAAGATAGAAGAACTCAGGTATTAGTTCCTTTACATCGGCCATGTTATGTTTAGACGCAGAAAGCCAAGCTTCCTTTACGCTATTAAACATTCTGTCAGCCAAATCGAAATGACCACCCTAAATCAACAAAATAAATCATTATATATAATCGCGTATAAATGGTTATGATTTATAAAAATTATCTTTATATATATATATATATATATATTTTTTTTTAATTTTACTTTCGTTCACGTACCTGTAACCTTAAAAAGTGTTGCGTAAAGGGTTCCATTCTTACCAAGTAGGAACATACTATCATAGCTGAAGAGTAATGGGTTCCATAATGATAAGGTGGAGTTTCACCATGCGGGTCATCCCATTCTTTATATCTGCAAACGTGAATTATTTAATATCAAATAATCTCCCCCTTGTGTTCTCTTCTTTACGATGAAATAAAAAAAAAAATAAAGAAAGAAAAACCTTTTCTTAAATTGTAATAATCGTTCGGGACTTTGTGCGCCCATAGGTTTACTGAAATCTCTGAACGTCGATGGGTCTGTTAAATCTAACTCCTCGCTATCGTAATCGGCTAAGATCCACGGGAATATTGGATATTGCATAAGATCGTTGTAACTGCGTCCAGCTAAAGTATTGAGATGCATCAAATATTGAAAATTTGATATTTCTCCCCGCTGAGGACGAAAAGAGAGAGAGAGAGAGAGAAAAAAAAAAGAAAGAAAAATAAATTAATTCGCACGAATAAAATGCATTTAACGTTGAAATATTAGGTTATTGTTTTTGGGGATACCGACCACCCATCGCTGCGTGACAGACGTTTCTCCTATAAAATTAGACAATAAGCCAGTCGCCTGTTCGACATTAGCGGTTCTTTTCTGACCAGCGACAGACTGTTGCGCACTATCGGCAATAGCAGTTGCAAAGGTCATAAATCTTTGGTATACTTTATTTCTCACTTTTCGTGGAAAAGCTAATAAATAATTCCTTCCGTCCCCGCTAAATACTTCCAATGCCATCGGTTGTAGTAAATATCTTCTCTTATGCACTTCTCTGAGAAAATTAATCAATTAATTAATTGATTATTTATTGATTAATTAAACATGTCGTCATACCTTATATCTTCATAATTGAATTTAGAACATTGTCGCATTGCCCTGGATCTTCTTGGTGAGCCCGGCGAGGGTAAAATTGGTTCGTAAGCTTCCGGTAAACTTTCGATGTCTCTTATTTCTCTCGACTTTAAAAGTGTAAAACCGTCTATTACATAAAAGTGTTCTTTTCCAAATAATAGAAGGCCTTCTGTTGTATCTAAACCTTGAATCCTCGCGCACCTGAACATGTGACTGATCTAAAAAATTAAAATTAACGTAAATAATTTCGCATGGTTCGTAAAGTGAAATGAAAAATAAAAAATAAAAGATTCGACCGGTATTATTACCTTCTCATGTTCCTCTAATAATCTTAATAATGTTTGATTATCCGGAACCGTTTGATTATTCTCCTCTTCTTGTTCGTTATCCTCTTGAACTTCCTCCGGTTCGCTGGCATGACGTTCTAACGTACACGGTACCATCGGTGGTTCGTTTTCCGTGGAAGTCTCGTTAACATTTAATGGGGTATCATCTATTACCGGATCGCGTTCTCGTTCAAACATACCAGAAGAATTACCAAGTTGTTTTAAATAATACTCCTTACTGTCCGTGCTTGTTGCCACTTTGTACTTTAACTGTTTCTAATTGGGAAAGAAAGGAAAAAAAAAATTATTTTATTACTTAGGGGTTTTTGTATCTTTTTTCTTTTCTTTTCTTTTTTCTTTTTTTTGTTTTTTTTTTTTTTTGAATTGAATTTTTATCGAAAATTTGACTTAATAATATTTCATGATTATCGCGATACAACTTACATTATCTGGATGTTCCAGTTCAGGCCGATATGGATAATGTACATAAAAAAGATCATTCTTCATCATTTTTTTACGCATCCTACAAGGCCCTTCAGTCATATCTAACATCCACTTGTCTAATTTAGTTGGTGTTGGTGGACCCCATAGACCACGTTCTCTTGTTAATTCTGTTTCCGTTTGCAACCATTCCTAATAAAGAAGAAAAAAATTTTTTTAAAAAATAATAATAATTTAAAAGGAACATTTCAATTATACGTTTTTGTAATTAAGACAAAGATTTTAAATAAAATTAATTACCTGATATACGTAGCGTTGTGTATGCTGATTGGTTTGTTGATGCTGTAATTTTTTTGCCGCGGCAAGTTCTCTAACTAATGCGACATGTTGTTCCGTCCATTGGGACACCGTACTCTGATGCAATCTAAGTTTAACTCGCACAGATTCTTCCTTTCTAACTTTCGTTCGACTTGCCAATCTTGTCAATCCTCCCGTTACCTTTTGAATTTTCTATAATTTCAAACGAATAAAATATTTTTACTTATCATTACAGTATTATAATATTTAATTCGACATAATATTATTACTCGAAACGAATCAATTAATACGTACCGATTGTATTTGATTGTGAAGCTCCCAAGGTACCCTATAAGAAGCTTTTCTTTCGAGAGCTACATAATTCGCCCAGAGTCTTGTTGCAGCTTCGTGTACCTGTTCTCTGACCACCGGTAATTCTGGTGCACGTTCATTAGCCACAGGCAACGGAAGAGTTATCTTGAAAACCTCTTCTATAGCAGGTTTTTTGCATACATATAGCTCTTCCCAAACCCTAATTGCTGCGACAGCCATTAAATTGTGACCCTGGTGAGACATTAATCTATCATCACTCGATTCAACCTGCGGATTAACATGCCACGTTGTTTTCATATTAGTATCTAACATGATTTTAATATCAGCTGTTAATTGCAGCAAACAATAGGTCAGGCAGCCAATAAATTCTAACTCATGATTTCCAGCGCCAAATACCAAAACTCTGTAAAATTTCAATTGTTATTATGTCATTGGTCGTTATAAAAAAAAATATATATATATATAATAAAGATATAAAATGATTCTTTTCACCTGTGAGTAGTTAGTTTATGTAATGCCTCTAATACTGCCATTTGATCGGCAATAGAATCTGTTGGCCTTGACAATAAGAATAATATTGTTCTATTCAGGCAGTGATGAAGACCTTCCATACTGACTACTCCGGAACGTCTTTTGGCTTGCCCAATTAGTTTAACAATAAAATCGAATACTTCATGTGGATCCTTTGTCAATGCACCTATATAATAAAATACAAATACTATGTATACAGTATGCTCTATGAAATAATTTAATTTCTTTAATATATGTTCGATATATCAAGTTTTAATTACCTTGCCATAACTTATCTACTATCCTAGCCGCAACGTAACAAACATTACTAGTAATATTATTGACAGAACCACCAGGTACAACAGGAAGTGCAGCTTGTTCGCCAATCAAAACGTCTGCGGCCAAAAGATGTTCCATTAAAATGGATAAAACTTCTGTTTGGTAACACATTTGTTGTCCAATGGATGCGTGCTCTGGCCATGCTTCTAAGACAAGATCTATAGCTGGTGGAGACTTTGTCGTTACTGGCATAGAAAGAGAGTCAACGATAATGACTCTTAAAAAGTCCATAACAAATTTTTTTGCAGGATGATTTATTAATCCGATATCCTTTGACGGAGATCTCACCAATACTGGTTCTTGCTAAAAAAATGAAAAAAAGAAAAAAAAGTATGAAAGTATTACAAAAAATATACATACATAAAAAAAAAAAATATATATATATAATGTTTTCATTAAAGATGTATTATAAAGTTACTTGAATTTATTTACCTCGTCTGCTGGTGTACTTGCGCCACTACTATCTTGACTAGAACTTGCAGGCTTTGGAAACAAAGTACCAGCTAATGCTCCCAAAACATCAGCAGACATGAACACTTGCATAAAGTCAGTGAAATTATGGTAGAGAAAAAATAGGAACTGTATTATTATCACTGGATAATCAGTTAACCAAACAGGTAATGATTCTGGACTATAAAAAAAGGAAATAATTAAATCTATGCAACATAAAATGGCTGGGAAAAATGAAATATACGTACTTATTTGAATGGTTGTTTAGCATAGTTCGCACCATGATTAACAACGTGACAACAGCTTCCGAACAAAGACTTATTCTGCTAGCGAAAGAAGATAGAGTATGATTTGCGGGAACTCCAAACATGAAATTCCATAGATTATTTAAATCGAGTTTTGAATCCATCGGTAATAATTTTACTGGCTGTCCCATCATAAGTGAAATGAAAAGAAAATAAAGTTCTGGAACCAGATCAATGTGTTGTGGTAGTAACCAACCAAGATGTTGAAATCCTGGTACATGAAGGCCTGAAGGCTTAATATCACCACCAGACATCTGTTGATGACATCCTGCGAAAAAAAAAAAAAAATATATATATATATATATATATATATATATATATAATATTATTATTTAATTCGATTATTTTCACATTATTACATTATGTTTACGCACCAAGTGCTAGGGCCATTTTATTATGATCAGTATGACGTAGCCAACCACCATTACTAGTGCCTTCTTTGAATTTTTGTAGAATTGACTGTACTGAACACACAGCAACTAGTATACGCAATCCCCAAATAACAGTAGTACTGTGAAGACTAGGTTGAAGAAATAATAATATCCAATCTAGGCCTAATACCTTGGCTAACTCTTCGCACATACTATAAAATATTTATAATATAAGGATAACGGATACGATCAATGATTATAAAAACGCTATTAATATTAAAATTAATAATTTATATCCTTACTTTATATTCACTTTGGCACCAGTAAATAAGAGCGAGTGTAATAATTGTAAGCAACGATTTCGCAGAAGTATACCTTCACCCTCTCCCTCTTTATTTCCTTCGCCTTCTCTAAGGACTAAATGTTTTTCTGAATTCAATGGTAAAGTCGCCACGATAAATTGACCGAACCTGAAAAAGGTATATATAAAAAGAAAATTTTAATTATTTCACATCGATTGCGTCTAAATTTAATCCATAAATAGATTATTTTCTTAATAGTTCTTTACCAGAGTAAATCGGCCTGTCTTGGCTGACTCAATAATATACTAAGCAAAGCCAGTAAAACCTGTCGTGTGCTGTTTTGTTTAACATCGCTAAGAATATGTAATAATTTATGTACTAATTGCAAATCCCTCATTAATCGTAAATTTGTACGTTTTTCGCTAGATTCTGCTATTAACTCATATAAGTGTTCTAAAAGAGATCTTAATAATTCTCCAGGTGCTTCGTGCCAAACCTTTAGGGAGAGTATATATATATATATATAACAAGATATGAAATATCCTTCTATTGAACGTACATATACAATTAAAAATTGATCTTATAACTTTACCTGTAGATCACATAAAAGATCTTGAAATGCCGTAACATTAGGAATTGCACTGGTTTCTCTACCGCTGTCAACTGTACCAACGAGACTAAACGTGAGATGTAATATATGGCTATTCAAAAGAGCACATTTTCTTCTTAATAACATGGCCAAAGTTTGATATCCTCTACGACGATCCATTTCTTGTTGCGCTGCCTGATTTGATCTAACAACACATACCAATGCTTTAACGGCTGCATAAAGAGATTCTACATCTTGTGCCATCGCTATTAAACCTGATAATAAAGCGGAAAGATATTGTAAAAATTTATATATTAATAACGATTTTAAATCTATCAAAATATATATAATAATATTTCCTACCTAATAAAACTGAACATCCTCCCACATTATCAATCGTGGTAGCTACAGGACGAGGATTAAAAACTCGTACTCCTAAATATCCTACAACCACACCGCCCAAAGCTCGTGCTGGTCCGCTAAGATGGCCTGCTGAATTATGAAGAACTCTAATCGGTGTGGCATTTTCATGAGATGACATACCAAGCTAAAAAAAATAATAATAAATCATATTAATACCGTATTTTATTCCACCTCCTCTCATATTATATTATTATTATTATAATTATTATTATTATTGTTAATGTCGTTGTTGCTGTAGAGTATGCGAAAGAAATAAACCGTATGTAACGATATGATAGAGTAAATACGGAGCAAGCGATATATATTTAATATAAAGAGAGGAATGTTATAAGAGACGACTAATTCTGGGTATAGATATAAATAGAAAGATGAGTACGTAGTAGCAAGAAAGTGTACATGTGCGTATGCACGAGTGGACGAGTGGACGAATGGTTTTTGTTTGAGAACAGAAGAGACTTAAAACCAGAATTAACGTGTCAAAGAGTACAGATACATTTCGACTTTCAACTTAATTACTCTACTTTTTCACTCAAAAACTTCCAAATCTATTCACCGACTATTATTTGCTAACAGCAACGCAATAAAACAATAAAAATAACATAGTCAGGCATTTCAGAAAAAAAAAAATTAATAAATTTCAGTCACAAATACCTGTTTAGCAATTGACTTATTATCAGCTCTGCTATAGACCTTCCTAATTTTAGCTAATGTCAGCTGAGACATAGCTTTTGCATTTAATCCAAAAACGAGTTTTTCTTCTACTACAAGAGCTGACAAAGGTTCTGGACCTTTAAACGTAATATCGTTAATGTGATTTCATAAATAAACGTTTTTTTATCCATTAATCATACGTTAAATCCATAATAATATACCTGATAACTGTGGAGCTTGTAAACTTCCCATATAATGCGGACCTAACCTGAATAGAGCCGCAATATTCTGAGAATTGAATACTTCTTCGACTAAGTGACATGGTCCTTGTTTCCAAGTAAGTCTGGAATATCGTCTCCAGCATGGTGGTGTACCAATATATCCATAAACTGGTGAAGCGACTGTTAAATTAGCTGCTCCACCACCCGGAACTTGAGTGATGTAATGAAGCTATTAAAAAAAATAAAAAAAAAATATTTAGAAAAAATTATTAAAAAAAAAAAATATCAGAAAAAGTAATTTTATTAATCTTACCTTTTGACTGTGAATGTGCTGTCCATCTAAATATAACGAAAAACTGGAATTCTTTAAAACGGCACGATTCAATACGATTGCTATGTGATGCCATTGTCCTTCATGTAACAAATCAGGGCACCAAACTCTAGCCCCACATTCGCCTGTACCTTCGGGTTCCCATTCTCCAACATCTAACAAAATTTTCATTATTTCACTCTCTTCTAACGAATACTTTTATGTTAACATACAAATAAACTATACAAATTTTTTAATAGTTTAGGAGAAATTTATAGAAAAAAAAAAAAATCTTACTCTGAGGCATAGCCGTTTCTTGAGTAGAAACAATGATAGCCTTATCTCTAGCGCTGAGAACAGCAATCAAACAAATTAAATCTCTTGAAGATTGAGGAGTACGTACTAATGTTAATAGTCTTACACAATGAGGATCTGTTCTAGGATCGCTAAACTTATCAATACATATCCATGTACTATATGTTAAACCAGTTTGTGGTGGAAATAATCTATCACCTAAAATGATCATCTATTAGTAAACAATTGGAACGATTAAAAAAAACAATAAATAATTATTTTTATAATTTTCTATTTCAATATCTACCAGAACCAATTCCTCCTAGTACACTGTTGTCAGCAGTTACTACCGTAGGCGGGGTTGTACTCTGTGGTGCAATACTTGGTAAATATAAACAGGCAAATCCTTCTGCACTCATGTCTAATTCAACAAATGGTGGTAAAGTACAAGAACCATGAGCTCTAAAATCTTTGGGAGTAGTCATGGACACCAAAGTTTTAATACGTGTTAGAGGCACTGGTCCTCCTCTAGGTTTGTTCGGTTCGATATCATCAAGAGAGATACAACACAAAGGATCTCCCAAGCGTAAAAATTCTCTAAAAAAAAGGAGAAGAGGAAGAAAATTAAAACAAAACAAAAAAAGAAAGATAAAGAAAAAAATCGTAATAAGATCAACTTTGATTGAAAATTAATAATTAAATGTAAAAAAAGAAAAAAAATACATGAAATGATAACGCTTTTATAATACTTTACCTTAAATCTCGAGGTTCTAGAGATTGAGCTGCAAGTCTCTCTATTATATATTGTAATGGTTGATGTAAAGGATGAATTTCATCTTGCAAAGCAATTCTACCCATAGATAGCAATTCTCCCGCCATACCAGCTTCGCACATCACCTGTTGGTTCCTTTCAGAACGTACTAAACTTTTAATAATTTCTGCTATGTATAATTGCAGAGCTAATGCAAGTTGCGGATTTGAAGGATCGGATATTGATGGAAGTAAATGAAGCATTCCAACTACAATACCAGGATGAACTACAATAGGTTCAGGAGTAGGAGGACTTAGATTTAAAGGGTTTATGGCACATCTCTTTCCACTTCCAGGAGAGTCAAAAGACTTCTGTTGCTGAAAAAAAAAAAAATTAAAAGAAAAAAAAGATAAATATTAACAAATGTTAAAATATATATATTATGTCTTATATTTGTTACTTAAAGGCTTACTTCCACGCTAGCTTGTTTATGACTAGGTGATCTCATACTGATGCCAGCCATATTAGGTTTATCAAAAGCATCAAGTGCAACATCATATAGAAGTCGCAATAGCAAACACGCATACGCCAATGTTCTTGACATGCCATCTGGAAATGCTGGCTCTAATACATTTCCAGTGAAAAGAGTTGATAACACGTTATGATAATTCATAGTAGGTATCATATTCATTTCAGCCAGTTTAATTTGCGTTGAAAAACATCCCAGAAGTCGTAATGTACCACATAGACTTGATTGACATATCTAAAAAAAAAATGTAATAAATATTAGAAAACTACAGTGTGTATATATATACATGGTTAATAGTTTCTATTGGTTCAAACACATAAGATTCTATACGATAATCATACTTCATGATGAAAAAATTTCGCATTTGCGGGCTCGAAACGCATTGCTGTACTTATTGTATGGAACACCACGTGCAGTAATGTTAATAATTGTATTTCACCCTGCGGAGTTCTTTGCACAAAATCGTTACAAGGTTCAGTATTATTTCGTATTTGTTGTCCAAGTTGACCCACCAAAGAAACGAGCACCGACATAACGTAAACAAACCCTCCAACCTTACGGAATACTGTTCTTGTACGATGAGATTCACGTAGGCACGCTAGTAATGACTACAATATAAAAAGTTAATGTTTATATAATTTGGATATCTTGCACATAATATAATATGATGATAATTATACGATTATATGGCACTGACCTTCAATATATGCGTTTTTAAGACCAAAGCGTTTGAGGGTGCAGAGTGCATAACTCCTAATAAAGTTGCCATATCATCATCACCGCCGGCGCTAAGTATCAATTCCCTTACTATTCCAAGTGCTGGGTAGCGACAATCTGTATATGGTACAAGATTGTGGGCACAACGTGCTCCACCACATTCTCTGAAAACATTTGCATTCTGTACATTTCCAGCTAACAAAGTTGTTAAAGCTTCCATGACTAAGGCACCCAAACGTTCATCTTCTGGGGATATTTTATATTCTGTAAATATATTTTTAAATATATTAAATCGAGACAACTGCAAAATCAATATGTTCTTTAGTACAATTCTTGTAAATTAAAAATATTAAAGTGAGTAGATATATCTACGATATGTTTATAAAAGTAAAAACAATCACCTAGTCCTTGGTCCTGTGCAGCCTGTTTGTCTTTAAGTAATGTAGCATAATGATGAAGACAAGTAACAAATACCTCCAACATACCCACTTCTCTGTATACATCCTTAAAAATTGTATTGTGTCTAAAAAAAGAAAATATGATTTTTGAAAGGGTTCATATAAAATTTAAATATGAAGATACTTTTAAGATAAATAAAAAACAATTAATTGATTTAAAATATTTTCCATATTACCTAAGTATATTCAGAAGCGTTTCCATACACATGATACTACAGGTAACAGAATTATTCGCCTTGAGTAATATAGATAAAGATATAAGTTCTTTACAAGGCACAAAATTAAGTTGAAATACTATGAATTCCAACAGCTGAAAGAACTTCTGTTGTATTTCTAAATTTTTCAAATGAATCTTTTCTGCAAATTGTGATAAGGTGTTCTGTCCTTCCAATATAAAATAATTAGCATTATCACTGTGATAAACGCTTGAAATAGCATCGAGAATGGTACAGCAAAGAAGTGACGAATTTGACTTAACAAATACAGATTGTAAGACTTGAAATGCTTGAATATTTCGAACACTTCCTCCTAAAGGAAAAATAATATAATGTAAAGACTAAAAGTAGGGGGGGGACATATAAACAAAACAATTTTTATGATAAAATATTACCTCTATTACTTGGTTGAGGTAAGGTAAATCCAAGCATTTGAAATAACGAACCCATACTGGCTTGGCTTGGTTTTAATTCAGTATGTCCACACATTGTCAAAGATGCCAACATCAGTACTAAATTTCGAATAGCATCTTGTGCTTCTGCTCTACTATCTTGTTCTAATCTTGAAGGAGCATGTCTGTAATAGCAAAAAAGATTTTTGAAAGAAAAAAATAAATATAATTTTTTTCATTTTTTTTTAAATTATTATACTTACTTTAACAAAAAGTCTGATAAAAAAATGTATCCCTGGCAAGTGCGAAAATCATCCAAAAGTGTTTGTGATACTTCACTAGAATCTTTCAAGAAACAAAATACTGTAACAAACATTTCTACAACTTCCAATAGAGCAAGCTCAGGTACACGTTGCATATTATCAATACACAATGCTATACATCCTTTATCTATAAATAACATTTAAAAAACAATTTTTATATACATATACAGACAGATGTTATTAGAATTAAATATTACGAGATCATAGTTGATGTTTAGAAATGCCTTATAATCCAGCTAAGTCATTACCAAAGTATTTATAACATCGTGAAACTTACTGTGTATATAGGCTACTACATTTTGTGTAAGACCATGTCGGGATAGTGTCATTAAAACCTCAGCAGCACTTTTACGCCACATAACATTATACTGAGGACACCAACTTGTGATTGCTAAGAACAATAATGCCAAATCATCTTTACGAGCAAGTTCTTCTGCAGGATACGGATGACTGCATAAACGCACTAGTAACTAGATGTAAGAAAGGAATAATATCAAATTATCTATTCTTGATTAAAAAAAGAAAAAAAAAAGGAAGACAAACAATTTCGTATATATTATTACCTGAACAAATATTTTTTGTAATAATATTCTACGTTCCCTAGGTGTAAATTCACTGTTTGCATCAGTAATATCAGCTTCCTCTTCATTCATCTCAGGTAAGTCAAGAAATAGATATAAACATTTAACCAATGTCGATGGAACAGATGCAGCAGTCATTGCTTGTATCAAAGATGCATCTCCTGCCGCAAGTAAATTCAATGCTGACAGTAACATCCAACCATTACTTGATTCTTCACTATTTTCTATCTCTAAGAACTTAACGATAGCACAACTTGCGGTTTCAATACTTTGGTTACTTGCTCTTCTTCTAATCTCAGATACCATTAATCGCGAAACTTGTTGTGTAAATGCTAAAATATCCCAGAACTTTTCATTCATATCTCCAGAAGGACTAGAGCCGAATACCTAACACAAAATAAACAAAGCGTTTCACTATAAATTTGATTGGTATAAATATATAAATTTAAATAAAAAAATATACCTTGCAAAACAATGGTAACATATTATATAATTTATCATCACGTTCGGCATCAGAAAGGGGATGTGGAGGATGGCTGTACTCGGAGAAAAGTTTTTTAAGGTGCATAAGACCCAAAGCAGTATGTTGTGGATTCGTGCTGCTCGTACATTCATCTAAACTACCCATACTGCTGGAACCCATACCTCCGACACTTGTGCCCCCTCTTAATTTGCGCATTATGTTCATATTTAAAAGTTACTGAAATTGAATAAGAAAGTATATTCTTATATATCCAAATGTTAATCTTTTTTCTTTTCTATAACAATTGATGGTTATTAATTATGCACGTAAAAGAAATACTCCATAAAAGTATATTTATTTTTTGTTTTGTTTTATAGATGTACTTCAAGAATAACAAATTGTTTGATTAAATATCATATTACATAATTTAATTGCATGCGGAATGCTATTTATAATCTAAGACAAGTGTCATGATAGAATATTGTGATTGTTATAAACAAAAAAGAAACAAGAAAAACGTATGTTCCGAAAAGACATCATACTAACGTTTATAAGTTTTAACAGTGTTCGTCGTACATAAGACATGGAAATATAATATCTTTAGGTGAAATATATGGCGGCACCATTTTCTTGATCAACGATATCGATGATCATTTTCTTATAATGATATTAAAAGAAATCTTTAGATCCTCATTTAATGACACATCGATCGGCGTGTTATTCGGCTCAATATTTACGTCTGTTCGCTTATCAAAACGTCAAGCTAAGCTGTCAAAGCGAACTACTTTGAAACCGCCCATAATTACGATTACTAACGCTCGTACAACAACGTTTCCATATTAAACTTTATAAACGATAAACAATTCAATGTTACCTGAAATTTATTGCAGATTGAAAAACTCTACATTTTTTTTTGTAATATCACTTTTTCGTCTGGTATATTTAATATTTCAGTAGCAGCAGCCATTTTCATATTCGTCGTTTCCTTTGGCCCACAACCGATGCGATACGTCGATAAGTGTCACGTGATCTGCAGCGATAGCAGCTCTAGGCACAGCTAAGGCATTGCGGTCAAGATTGGACATTATTCAAATGTCAACATTTTTCCCACCTTTTTAACAAAAGCGTGCATCTTATATCCGACAACAACAAAAAAATGATGTTCGCTTCAATTATCGACAATTAAAAGTTAAAAAAAATAAAACCTTATTAAAATTAGAAAAATGTTGTCTTAACGAAAGGTTCGATTTATTATTATATTTAACTCTATATGTAAATTGTTGTGTGTGTGTGTGCGCGCTTTTATAGATAATGTACAAATTTATAATTTTGAAATTCGCGCCTTAACGAACGACGAAGTTATATATCGGGAAAAAATTGTTTTTTCTTCATTTTCACTCGTTTCAATCAGAAAAATTCTTAATAAATCTCTTTATTTAATTATCCGATTATTCTTCCGTTGATTTATAGTGTCTCTGCACTTTCTAATGGATTTTTGGAATGTCCAAGAACAATATAATTCTTCACCATTGACTTCCGACGATTTTCAGTGAAAAAAAGGAAAAAGAAAGAAGAAATAAAAATACTGTATTCACTGAACATGAAACTGGAGAGTACAAGTATGAATATTTATAACAGATAATGTTATAATTAAGCCTTTCGGTAAATTGCAAAATTTCTCTTCTCTCCAGTTCCTCCATAAGTTTAACCAAAAAGAAACACTCATCTTTCTCGATAGAGATCAGAAACTAACATAATCAATCATCTGTACAAACATTCTAGACTCATATGCGCCTTAGAATTTCCATTAAACCCGGATTGGAAAACGACACTAAAGGAACTTGCAAAGTTGCCTCTGCCGCACCTACCAATGGAGTCGATTATCTAAAATCACGGGACTATGTCAACATTCCTTATACTTTTTTTTTTTTTCTTTTCTTATTACTAAAAATTTCACAAAATTCTTGTTAATACATTTTTATGTGATAATACACTACTATGAAAAAAAAAATAACAGGATTTTATTTACATAATGATTTATCATACAACACACGCTTAGGAAATTGAATTATTTAAATACTTTTATAATATTAAACATATATTCTGAGATGTATGTGAAAATCTAGACAATGTGATAAACAATAACAAATTTACAAATATATATATATATATATACACATATATGTATATATAATAATTAAAAACATTATACGAGCCTATTTGCCTGATGAATAATTACTGAATGTTGTCTTTATATCAATTTCATAAAAGAATTGTTATATTTTATTCATATCGATTTCATAACAGAATGTCATACAAATTATCATTTTCACAAAATCAATAAATCAATCAATAACGATTTTAACAAAATCAAGAATCAATAAGAATCAAAATAAGATAGAAAAAAAAACGTGATAAAAACAAACAATAACAAACCAAAACAAGAAAGCCCCTTCGTATTTATCATCGTATCTCATTAGTATAGGATCTATGAATAGACGTACCCAAATTATCAAAGACACGATTTATGAGAATTAGCAGAGGTGAAAATTATCACGCGAGATGATACATGGTATACACTCAAAGGAGAAAATAGAAATCTTTGCAGGACATTAATGGCTAAACTTGGTATGTTGTATCTTGTTTTTCAAAAATATATTATTTCTTCTTCTATTATTATAAATGACCATCATCATATATAATTTAGAATGTATTATAGATGGTGTATATAAGATTTAAGTATATATGTATTTTTCTTTTACTTCTTATTATTATTATATTTTGATATTACGTATTATTATTATTATAGTAATAATAATAATAATATAAACTAATCTTTTACGGGAGAAAACAAAAAATACGCCATAGATCTCTACCTCATAGATAGTGTAGAAACGAACTCATGTTTTGAGTTTTATTAAAGTAATATATAATAGATAAGTATTCACTAATTATTTTATTTTTAATAGAACAATCGATTAAATCACTAAATGAGTCACTGCAGCTTCTTCTGTGAAATATATTTCTTTGCGTTTCGAATGGATCAGAAAATCCGAACACCAGTCCATGCACATATCGGTACACAATCAGTTAATTCACGGAAATATAATACACTATTCAAGCATGTATATAAAACTCAGTAGTAGGGATAGAAACTTTGTCTTTCACCGCAGATTTCAAGTGGCGCCACTATACGAAACTTATTTTTCAGGAAAATGACAAAAGTAGCCTTTACGCCAACAATGAGCTGAGGCGTAATTCTTGATCGATTTTGATGAATAAAGGTTTCATTTTAAAGATAAAAGTTTATACGAGGAGATAATCCTTTTGAATATTTGAAAAATTTTTATTTTTATGCATAAACTATTCTCGAAAAAAACAACATCTTTTGACATAATTTTTTTCAAAGAAAATAAATTTTTTTTCACAAATTCTAAAAAGCCATCTCTTCATCTTTAAAATGAGACTTCGAAGTTCATCTAAATCGGTCTAGAATTACATTAAAACTCATTGCTGGTGATTGCTGGTGTAAATCATGATAAACAGCCTTGAGTGTGAATATATTACGCATCACAGATAAAACTAATAGATAAAGAAATCTTCCTTACAATAATAAATATATTATTATAAGATATAAATTTCTAATGAAAAAAAAAGATATCAACAACCAGAGTTTTTGTTTGCTAATTGTTTTATATATTTTTAAATGAAATATATCGTTTAATTATCAAAAAGTTAAATGAGCCGCTAAAAAATTAATCACTCGCGATATTTTCAATTTTGAAAACCCTATGAAGACGTAGCCCGTAGTAAACATAGTTTATGGATATAATTTGAAGGTCTAAGACGGTCACAGATGGCACACTTTGTTATTTGCAGGTCGTCGAAAATGGCAGTGTCTCCGATCTTATATTTAATAGTCTTTTAACTTTGTCTCTGTTGCGGATAAAAATGTTTTTTTATCAGTGTTCCTCTTTTGTTTGATACAATGTCAGATTCAAATTCGCCTAAAGCAGATTCAAGTAATCCTAGTCCCTTGGGTAACTTACGACAATTCCGTTTTCAAAAGAAAGTGAAAAGAATAAATATGTGTAAGAGATTAACTAATTATTTTCTAAATTCTATGTACTTTAATTTTTAATTGTATGAATAAGTAATTTTTAAATATAATATTATTAAGTATATTATCATTAATGACTTATATATAAATTTTGGCATAATGCACGATATATAACTTGTTTTTATAATTATCTTTTTTTTTTATAACAAATGTGTATATAATATTTTTATTATATTCATATTCAGAAATATGCAAAATTAATATATTTTCACGATGTAATCATATTTATGCTATTTTAAGTGAATTAAAAAAAAAAAAAATATATATATATATATATATATATATATATATGTATATGTATATATATATAAAATATTTGTTATTGTAGCTGACGATGACAGTAATTTAGTAACTCCTGACATACAATCGCATCGGAGGCCTGTCAATCGTATTGAAGATAGTGACAGTGATATTGGAAGTCCTGTCAAAGTAAATGCTACAAATTCAGAAATAGAAAAAGAATCTGAAGATAAACAGAAGGAAGTAAAACTCAAATATTTAACTACATTATATCCACAAAATGATACAGTTGTATGTATAATCTCAAACCTTTTGATTTTAATAAGTTTGTATATTGTTGATTCATATTTGATTTTAGTATATACAAGAAGTACTTAATAATGTTAATTGGAACATTGAAGAAGCTGAAGACATTGTAAAAAAAAACAGAAAGCGAAGTTTAAAAGGATCCAGTAAAAGTAGCTATAAAAAGCGTAGAAAATTAAATGTTGAAGATGGTGATGTAGATTCAGATGAAGTAAAATATAAGGATAAAGTATTTAATAGGTACAAAGATATTTAACAGGAATTTCATATTTGATTCTTATTACATTTCAAGAAAACAAAACTTAAGAATCATTCTTTCAGTGATGACGATTCAGATACAGAAATATCAAATGATTTAACTCATGATAAAAAGGCAGTTCTGGAATTCATGCGAACTGCACTACTTTCTGAATTGCTTTTAATACCACAATGTTCTCAAAAAAGAGCAGAAGCAGTAATGGAAGCAAGGCCATTTGAAAATTGGAGAGATCTTGTTTTGAAATTTCAAAATAATAAATATTTGGATACAGAACTTTTAAATTCAACTCAGGTATATTTATATTTCATTACACATTCTTAATTGAATTACTACAGTGATTTAATTTTTGTTACATAATAGGAATTATTGGCTACAAGACAAGTAATAGAATCTCTTATGAAAAAATGCATTCGTTTGTCTACAAATCTCGAAAAAGCAGTTGCTGCTGGTTCATCTACTATAAAACAACAACCAAGAGGATTGTCACCAAGATTAACATTAGCGCCATATCAAATGATTGGTTTAAATTGGCTTGCAGTTATGCATGCTCAAAATGTAAATGGTATACTTGCAGATGAAATGGGATTAGGGAAAACTGTTCAAGTAATAGCTTTTCTTACATATCTAAATGAAGCAGGGCTTAACGATGAAAAGGATGGACCTCATTTAATAGTTGTTCCAAGCTCAACAATGGGTATTAAATAATTAATACTTACAAACGATTTACTTTCTTTATTAATTATGCCTAATAAAATATTTTGTTATTGTTATTTTTATTTTTAGAAAATTGGTGCAATGAATTAGAGAGATGGTCACCTGGTTTAAAAGTTGTTCAATATTATGGTTCTCAAGATGAACGTAAAGAAATGAGAATGTCGTGGCGAAATGGTGATCTTGATGATGTAGATGTTTTATTAACTACTTATAATTTGATCAGTAGTACTCCAGAAGAGCGTAGATTATTTCGTGTTATGCCAATACATTATGTAGTTTTTGATGAAGCTCATATGCTTAAAAATATGAGTACTATTAGATATGAAAATCTGGTTAGAATTAATGTATGTACAAAAAAACCTTGATTGACTACTTTTAAATCTTTTATGGCATAAAATTTAATTATCTTTTTTATAGGCTAAACATCGTATTCTTTTAACTGGTACCCCATTACAGAATAATTTACTAGAATTGATGTCTCTTTTGATATTTGTAATGCCTTCTTTGTTTGCTGGCAAACAAGCAGACATAAAAAGTTTATTTTCAAAGAATTCTGTAAGTAATAGAAATGTAAAAAGATCATTATTCCAGACTATAAAACGTAACAAAACAATATATCTGCATATTATATAATATATTTCAGAAAATGTCATCAGACAAAACAAATAAACAACCCTTGTTTGAACAACAACAAGTTAAAAATGCAAAACAAATAATGCGTCCTTTTGTTCTTCGGCGACTTAAAGCAGAGGTTCTTTGCGATTTACCTGAAAAAACAGATGAAGTGATACGATGCACTTTGACCAAGAAGCAAGACCGTATGTATAAAAATTTAGTTGAGAAATTCTCTGTTGAAGCTAATGAAAACACTGAAGTTAATGGAGTTGGTATGATGATGCAACTAAGGAAACTTGCAAATCATCCACTCTTAGTTCGAGATTATTATAAAGAAACACAGCTTAAGGTAAATAATTTGTCATTATATCTATGCATTTCACATAATATTATATTATTATATTATATTTTCCAGAATATAGCAAAAAAATTAGCTGCAGAACCTGGATATAAACAAAAAAATCCAGATTACGTATTTGAAGATTTGTTCTGGATGTCTGATTATCAGATAAATCAGTTAACACGAATATATAAAAGTTTGGGTGGATTTGGGTTACCACAAGAATTTATACCCGAAGCTGGCAAATTAAAAAAACTAGATGAACTACTACAAAATTTAAAAGAAAATAATCACAGAGTATTGATTTTTAGTCAGTTTACAATGGTATTAGATATCTTGGAAGAATATTTAACTATTAGAGGATACAAATATTTAAGGTTAACAAATCAAATATGCAACGTATAATAACGAAGACAAATAAATCTTTTCATTATAGTCTGTTTCTATTAATTCATACTAATTTAACATATTTTTCCATTTATGTGGAATATTTTTATTTTCTAACTACAGAATGGACGGAAGTACACCTGTAACAGAAAGACAGTCTCTTATAAATGAATACACAGAAGACAATAGTATATTTGTATTCTTATTATCTACAAAAGCAGGTGGACTAGGTATTAATCTAACAGCTGCTGATACCGTCATAATTCATGATATAGATTTCAACCCATATAATGATAAACAGGCAGAAGACCGTTGTCATAGAGTGGGTCAAAAAAAGTATGTATTTTATTAACCATATTTATATAATATTTTGTCATATCAGTTGAAAGAAAAATTATAAAGCATTGATATTAAATTTGTTATATATGGAATATTTAGAATCATACAATGTGCAATTTATTTTTAGATCCGTACGTATACTAAGACTTTTAGGACAAGACACTATAGAGGAAGGCATGTATGAAATAGCTCAAGAGAAACTTAATCTTGAGCAACAGCTTACTGGTAGTGAAGGTATGTTAAAATTAATGAATATATTATCATATTAAATTTAATTCATAAACTTCTTCACAGAAGGGGAGAATACAGATAAAAAAAGTGTTCTAAAATTATTAAAAATGACACTTGGACTGGATCCACACAATAGATCATTATCATTATCACCAACAAAAAATTCTAATAAAATACACAGCGAACTTGTAGAAAATCAAGCAGAAAGTGATATAGAATTTTGATTAATACGTTTTTCTGTATGGAACAGAATAATAATTTATGAAAGGCAATGTATCGACGCACATAAAAGAAGAGGCATATTTATATCAATGCATTTTATATTAACACAATGTCACTTATAGAATTTATATATATTATTTAATTTCTATAATACACATTTGTAGGGTAGCTTTCCAGGAATGTTTATAATAATTTTCTTATTTACATAAAAATAAGAATTTGTGTTAACATTAAAAACACAAGAAGTCTACTTAAAAAAAATAGGCGAACAGATTTTTTTTCATTTTTTTTAATCATCGACAAGGATTATATCTACAATATCTTATCAAATTAATCTTAGATATTCTACCTTATTTATGTTTTTAAATCTACCATAACAAGCATTACATTTTTAATAAAATTCTTATTCATCAAATCTGTTATATGGCAGCTGTATTGCAATTTTAATAGTATACGAATATTTGTATACATGGTATTTTTAGCATACTTCAATGAAATGTAGGTACATAATAGAAAAAGTAATAAGTAAATGCATACGTATATCTGAACATATGGGACCATTGTGATACAATTTATGTACTCTGACTTGTTTCCATAGCTACCTACCACTGCCTTGATTACTATACTTAAATAATCGGTATAATAATCTATACAGACTATGAAAAAGTAAATATATTAAAACTTCTTTAATTTTCATATATTTGAAAAGCACATACTGCTATTATTTCATTTTTTATCTAATTATTTTTTAATTTTTATTATATTTACATTCATTAAGATCTAACTGTTTATGCAATTTAAGATAAATTTACTCACATTATTTATTTTATTTCGATAAAAATGTATACGGATAAAAAGAAACAAAAAATATATAATAATTTTGGAAAGTTACCCTCCATTAACCGTACGTAATATAACATTTTTTTATTGATATTCTAAATAAATCCATTATAGAAGATCACTTTCTACATCATTTTTAGCTTACATTGTATATAACTATTGAATTACAATGAATAATATCATAAACAGTATAAACTCAATTTTAAATATTTGTAATAACAAGTAATTTTAGATTTAAGTTAAATATTATGTAGCAAATTTAATTTGTATTTTAAGAGTTTTGTATTATCCACATTGGTTTTTTAAAAGTCTTTCAAACTACATACATGAATATTCATGTACAAACACTAACGATGAATAATTAAATATTACACGCTATATAAGGATTTCTCTCACCCGCATTTAAAAAACAAACGTAATTTTATTTTCTTTAGGTAATTGTGATTTATGAAACTATGTTAAAATCTAATATTAATATAACTTCAAAAAAAATTTTATGAAGGCATATTTATGTAAAGTACAAATAACTGTTTCATATTGTAATTATATTAAATCGTCCATATTTATACATAAATCGATTTTCGATTTGACTTTATGCGTATAGAAAGAAATATTGCGTTACTGAACTTTTTTTTATCTTACTTAAAATTTCTAATATTTTATAATTAACAAAAAGTAATATTAAATCGTAGAAAGATCAAAATATCTTCATAAGAATATAAAATATTTTATTTATATAGTACCAGCAAAAACGATTCTTAGTCGAATGTCGCCATATTGCTTACGACCATTCTAACCTACTAATTGGCGCAATTATTTGAATTAAATTATCCGAATAATAACAAAAGTGAAATAATATGTGAGAGTAATTAATTCTACCTTCGCAAAATCAATTATATTCTACTTCTCATTAAACAATAAATATTTAATACATTCTTTGTTACCGATAACTTTATCCGAATATAGAATTTTTAACAATATCTAACTGATGGTATTTTATCTGATATTTTTTATCGTCTTAACAAATAAATATATGTTCGTTTCATTGTACATTGTATTTTTAATAAATTTAATCAAAATGTATGTTTCTAATCTAATGCTAAATTCCTTCAACAAATGTGTAAAAGAACTATTGAATACCACTATTTAATTATTTATCAACAGTTTTGCCATAAAAGAAAATCGTAGTATCATAATAACAAAACTTATTATCTCTTTTATTAGGTATTTAAAATCTTTAATTGTATAATTAAAATTCAATCTTCAAAAAAAAGATACGTATCTATAAATATTTAAAAATCTCTAAAAACATAATATGTTTCTTCTCGATTATTTGATAGAATCAAAAAAAAAAAAAAACGAAATATTGCAATAAATTCATTTAATGTCACATTAGTGCTGCGTTAGCGAAACGTTGCAAGAAATTGAACAATAAAAATAATATAAATTTATATAGCTCGAGTTAGCAAAAAACAGTTAAAATTTCGAATATTTCGTTCTACATCCACGATAAGTTTAATTATTAATACCGAAAAAGAAAGAAACTTTTTCTGACGAAGAGAAAATAAATCAATGATGCGAGATTGGCGCATGTGAAACGTTGTTTGAGAAAAGCAGATTCATCTCCTGATTCCTCTGCTCTCTCCCACGCAAGTGCATTTTCCGTTCTTTTCTCATTTTCGTGTCCTCAACGGAAGAAGAAAAAAGGATCTCTTTAACGTACATATATAAATCTGCACGCCTTTTTTCTCTCTCGTATTTTAGAAGAGTTAGTTGGATTGTCCATTGCTTGTTTTCCTCATTTAAATGAAAAACGAAGAAAAAAGATATTAATTTTACAATTGATTTGTTAAAATCTTTATGAAAGAAATGAAGGATTTGGAGCCAGCATCCTGTCAGCGAAAACCCACTAAATTAAGAAATCTTATACATAAGACAGAAGCGTTCGATATATTACATACGAAATATGCAGAGGTAGGAAAATCTGTTCACAATTTTTTTTAATTTTAATTCTTGTTTCCTATTACTTACTTTTATTAGTAAATAATTATACATGATCATAATAATAACAATACCGTTATTATATTATAAAAATTTTAATACAATACAATGTACGAGTAGATATTATATTCGATTTGTGCTGTAACTTTAACAATATTTTAATTTTTAGCTATTTTTATTAAAAATTGATTTATATGATAATATTAAATATTAATTGAGCAATCGATTTAATTCAATAATAATGTATATAGACATATATATACATATATATATATACATATTTTATAGAGAACATTATGTTCTGATCAAGTTTGTCTTGGAAGTATAATGGCCTTACCTAATCATGGAACAGAACCACGACCTAAAGAAGAAATACTTGTTCATGCAAAAAATTTCCTTGAGCAATACTTTGCCTCCATTAGAAGGTTTCTATAAAAAATATTATTTACTATATTATTAATATGTTAAATAAATTCATTATTATTTCATAGAATCGGCGGTGATGCACATCGTTCACGATGGGAAAGTGTCCAAAAAGAAGTTGCTATTACTGGTACTTATCAATTAACAGAAACAGAATTAGTTTTTGGTGCAAAATTAGCATGGCGTAATGCAGCCCGTTGTATCGGCCGTATACAATGGTCCAAGTTACAGGTTTGTTTATTTTCTTTATATTGATGTTTATTAATGATCAACCCTCTCACCTCTTGTTAATAATTTATCGATGTTACAATTCATAGGTTTTTGATTGTCGTTATGTTACAACAACCAGTAGTATGTTTGAAGCTCTTTGTAATCATATTAAATATAGTACAAACAAAGGGAACATAAGGTAAATATTTTTATATTGGTCTTATTTTGTAATAATATAATGATTAATGCATGTATTTATTACAAGTGCATTCATATTTAAAAATTTGTAAACTTAAACTATAGGTCTGCAATAACTATATTTCCTCAACGAACAGATGGGAAACATGATTATAGGGTATGGAATCAACAGTTAATTGGGTATGCTGGTTACAAAAATCCAGATGGTACAATTACCGGTGATCCAGCAAATGTTGAATTCACAGAAGTATTAATTAGTTCTAATTCTAAATTTATAAGTTTTTATTATATACAGAACATTATTTCTGATAATGAATATATTTATTTCTCAGCTTTGTATGAAATTAGGGTGGAAAGGTGAGCACACAAGATTTGATATTTTGCCTTTAGTTTTATCAGCTAATGGTCATGATCCTGATTATTTTGACATACCTTCTGAACTTGTTCTTGAGGTACCTCTTAGTCATCCAACGTAAGTATGATTTCTACTAATCTTAATCAAAAGAAAAATAATACAAATTATTATTTACAGTTATCAGTGGTTTGAGAAATTAAATCTCAAATGGTTTGCTGTCCCTGCTGTATCAAGTATGGTTTTCGACTGTGGAGGATTAGAATTCACTGCAGCTCCATTTAATGGATGGTATATGAGTACAGAGATTGGTGCAAGAGACCTTTGTGATGTTCAACGATATAATTTATTAGAAGTACTCATCTGTATCTTAATATATATCATATTATTTTCAAAATTATACATGTATATATTACGTTAATATATTAAAAATATTTTACTAGACGATTGCTACTCATATGGGACTTGATACCAGAACATCCACTTCATTGTGGAAGGATAAAGCTATGATTGAAGCTAATGTTGCTGTATTACATAGTTTCCAGGTAATGAATTTAATGTCTAATGGTAAAGATTACAGAACTAAAACTAATAATTAAAGAAATATTTTTAGATGAAAAATGTTACTATTGTTGATCATCATACTGCTTCAGAATCTTTTATGAAACATTATGAAAATGAAATGCGTTTAAGAAATGGCTGTCCTGCTGATTGGCTATGGATAGTACCACCAATATCAGGCTCTGCCACTCCTGTTTTTCATCAAGAAATGGCACTCTATCATTTAAAACCTTCTTATGATTCACAGGTTGTTATTAATTATTATTGAATTTCTAATATAACAATATAAATGATAAAGTTATAATACAGTAATATGAATTATAACACTAGGATCCAGCATGGAAAACACATGTTTGGAAAAAGGGTAGAGATAAAACATCTGCATCAAAAAAACCAAGAAAGAAGTTTCACTTCAAACAAATTGCAAGGTTAGTCAATAGAATAGATGAAATAAACATTTTTATCTGTATGTATGAAAAAAATAAGAATACAAAGTTAATTTTAGAGCTGTAAAATTTACATCGAAATTATTTGGGAGAGCATTATCTCGAAGAATAAAAGCAACAGTATTGTATGCAACAGAAACTGGAACTTCACAAATGTATGCTGAAAAATTCGGCGAGCTATTGGGTCATGCTTTTCATTCTCAAGTATATCATGCTTTATATATATATATATATATATATATATATACACACACACACATATAATACATACATGTGTGTGTGTGTGTGTATTTTTTTAAGATTCGTTAATATTTATATATTATTTTTAAGTATAATACATCAAATTTTATAGGTCACTTCTATGGCAAAATATGATATCAGCAATATTGAACATGAAGCATTACTCTTAGTTATAACATCTACTTTTGGAAATGGTGATCCTCCAGAAAGTGGCGAGGTACTTGAATTCTTATAAAATCTTTCAGATGTGAAAATATCCTAATGCACTTAAATATCTTTCAGGCGTTTGCTCAAAATTTATATGCTATGAAAATGAACGAAGCTTACGTGAATGGAGAAAATAAAATAAGGTAATTGCATGAATGAATACTAAATATATGTACGCAAATGTATTTTTGCCAACACGTTTTTCTGTATTTAATACAAAAATTATTCGCAGTTTTTATGTTTAGTTTAGCAGCATCAAAGTCCTTTATAAAGGCAAATAGTCAAACGAAAACAGATAGTATTAAAGGGTTGGACAAATTAGATTCATTACGTGGTTCAACAACAGATTTACATACTGAATATACATTTGGTCCTCTCAGCAATGTTAGGTACTTAATGCATGTTTATAAATATAAAATCCTTAATTTTAATGTAGTATAGCTTTACGAATAAAAATATTGTTTCCAGATTTGCTGTCTTTGCTCTAGGTTCATCAGCATATCCAAATTTTTGTGCATTTGGTCAATATGTTGATAATTTATTAGGTGAATTAGGTGGAGAACGTTTAATGCGTCTTGCGCAAGGTGATGAATTATGTGGTCAAGAACAAGCTTTTCGAAAATGGGCTGCTGATACGTTTATGGTAAACACTTTAAAATATTATTTACATCTAGTTTTTATGTTCTTTTGAAGGGATAAAATATACTTATTATGTAGGTCACATGTGAAACATTTTGCTTGGATGATAATGATACATTATTAGAAGTTGCTTTATCATTAGGATCTGAGGCATTGACACCTACAACGGTGCGATTTATAGAAGCTGAACCACAACCCATTGCAAGAGGTAGTTTTTTGCATGAGTAATATCAAAAATTATTATGAGAAATTATTATTAATACATTTTCAAATCATTTCTAGCATTAAGCAAATGTCACAATAGAGATGTAACTGTTTGTACTATGTTACATAAAACCAACTTAAATGGAGAAGAATCAAGGTAATCTAAAATTAAAAATTAGCTGATGCTACATGTGATTATCATGTTAAAAATGAACATTTTTTATGTTTGATTTGCAGTAGAGCCACATTACTTTTAGAACTTAAGTATACAACGAATGAAGAAATGTCCTATAAGCCTGGTGATCACTTAGGAGTATTTGCCTGTAATAGGGCAGACATTGTTGACGGAATCTTACAACGATTGGAAACACCATTTGATCCAGATACATCAATTGAATTACAAATGCAAAAACAGTCTCATACGCCTCATGGTTAAGTTTAATTATTATTTTATGCAAAAAATTAAACTATATTAAAGTGTAATTTATTTATGTTATTTTGCTTGATGCAGGAATTGTGAAAACTTGGGTACCACATGATAAATACTTATCTAATTCCTTAAGAGTATTACTAACACGATTTTTGGATATCACTATACCTCCAACACCAAATCTTCTGAGATATTTTGCATCCATAGCTAAAAATGCACAAGAGCAAACACGGCTTAATCTCTTAGCTTCTGTATGTACCCAATTTCCTAACAGAGTGTACAATTTATTATTGGTAAGAAACTTTTATCTATCTAAATATATCGTCATTCTATTAGGATTCTGCAACTTATGAAGATTGGAGACACTGGAAATTCCCTAATTTATTAGAAGTGTTGGAAGAGTTCCCATCTGTAAAACCTTTTGCTCCCCTACTTATTTTGCATCTTACACCATTGCAACCAAGATTTTATAGTATTTCTTCTTCTCCATTTGTACATAAAGGAGAAATGCACCTTACAGTGGCAGTTGTACAATACAGAACAAAAGGTTGATTTTTAAAACTGATAACAAATCATCTTTCTATTAATGCAGAAAATTAATGAATATTCTTCTCAGATGGATCTGGTCCTATTCATTATGGTGTTTGTTCTAATTATTTGCGTGATGTATCATATGGAGAACCCCTTTATGTATTTGTACGAAGGTAAATCAAATCATATTCGCGATTAATCTTATAATATATTTGACAATTAAATTTTTTATTATATTTAGTGCACCAAACTTTTATATGCCAAATAATACCAAGGCACCCATGATACTTGTTGGACCTGGAACTGGTATTGCACCATTTCGTGGATTTTGGCACCATCGCTTTGCACAGATAAAAAAACTGCGAAGTACGATGTTAAAATATTGCTGTCATTGTAAAATATATGATTTCATAAAAATAATAATTAAATTGAAATTTATAGATGAAGAAATTGGAAAGATGTGGTTATTTTTTGGCTGCCGTCAGAGGTGTTTAGATCTTTATGCCCAAGAAAAGAAGACAATGGTAGATGCTGGTGTTTTAGACAAAGTTTTCTTAGCACTGTCTCGTGAATCTGGTTTACAAAAAGTAAATTTATATATATTTTATATTTATATATAAAAAACTGGACTGTTGAATTTAATTATAATTTTAAATTCCTACAGACATATGTACAAGATTTAATTCAAGCTGAATCAGCTTATATTTATGACATGTTGATGCATCAGCAAGGACATTTTTATGTATGTGGAGATTGTACAATGGCTGAAGATGTTTACCAGACATTGAAACAAATTATTCAAACTCATGGTCAAATGACGGATGAAGAAGTTGAAGCATATATGCTGTCATTAAGAGTAAAAATCATGTTTAAATAACAAATAAAAAGTGGTTTAAATATGTATATATACTTTATACACAATATATATTAATCATATCTCAATTACAGGATGAAAATCGTTATCACGAAGATATATTTGGCATAACTTTACGGACAGCAGAAGTTCATAATCGATCTCGTAAAGCGGCTAGAATTAGAATGGCTGCTCAACCATAAAATCGATAATAAGAATGACAGTTGAGATTTAATTGCTCTTTAAATAAATTTTAATAGTTAACATATCAAATTTTATGCATATCTTGTAGAAAATTAAATTTTTATTTCTAATATTATAAATGTATTTATAGAATCTGTCAGTAATATATTATGCAAGGGATATAAATAAATAAATAAATAAAATAAAATGTTGGTGAAATCATGCTAAAAAAATATCACGAATGTTAACTAATATCTGAAACATGAATATACATTCGATTTACAAGTACATAACAAATATAAGTATAAATACGAATTAATATTTTCAAAATATGTTTTGTCTTTACTTTATTACTCTATTAAAAAGGGGCTACTATTAATTTTAACAGCATCATTTCATAAAATTAAGATATATTAAATAATTACATACATTAAAATGAGCTGCAAAATATTTTCCTTATCCTTCTAGTTGTGCAAAGCTGTGGTGTCAAGTCCTGGCTTTGGCTTCTCTACAACATTTGCTAATAATTTTTTAATTTCTGCTATTGCTCTTCCAGGATTAAGTCCCTAAAAATGAAAATTATTTTTAATGAAATTACTTTTTACATGTGTGCAAAAATTATAATAATAAAAATAATTTTATATTATATCCAACCTTTGGGCAAGTACGAGTGCAATTCATAATGGTGTGGCAACGATAAACAGAATATGCATCCACCAATTTTTCAAGCCGTTCTTTTGTCTGAGTATCTCTTGAATCAATGATCCACCTATATGCCTAAAAAATATAAAAAAATACCTTTGTATCTATATCTTCATGATAAAATTATCAATGTTTTATATAATTATGCAATGATGTAATAAGATTATACAATGTTTTAGTTTTATAAATGCTTACTTGCATAAGAACAGCAGGCCCTAAATATTTATCACCATTCCACCAATATGATGGACAGGATGTACTGCAGCAAGCACAAAGAATACATTCATAGAGACCATCCTATACAACACAATATGAATAAAAAATTATATTAAAATAATATATTTTGTGTACAGCTTTCTTTGAAATAATATAATATTTTTAATAATATTTAATAATACTTACCAACTTTTTACGGTCTTCAACGCTTTGTAAGTACTGCTGACTACCTGTCTCTTTAGCATCATTGCGTTGAAGCCATGGCTGTATACTTCGATACTGATTATAAAAATTATTAAGATCTGGTACAAGATCTTTAACTATATACATATGAGGTAATGGATAAATCTTACTAGGAGTACTCAAGTTATCATCAATTTTGCTGAAAATATTTTTCTTTATAAGAATTTCTATCATTAATATATAATGTTAAATGAATATTTAATACCTGATACATGCAAGCGTATTAGTTCCACCAATATTCATAGCACAAGATCCACAAATGCCTTCCCGACAAGAACGGCGGAAAGTTAAAGATGGATCCATTTCATTTTTAATTTTGATCAAGGCATCAAGTACCATTGGACCACAACTAAAATAAATACCAATAAAAAATGATATGCAGTGAAACAAATATTTACTCTATTATATTAATGCTTTTATATCTAACAATGTATATACCTATTCAAATCTACTTTATAATCTTGCATAAATGGTTTTTCATCTGGTTTATCTGGATTCCATCGATAGACAGAAAAAGTTTTTAATCTGGCCTCAGCATGTTGACCTGCTGATATATGTAGAGCTCGTACCTATAGTTTGAATAATTCACTTTAACTTCTAATTACATAACCTTTAACATATTTGTGTTGTAATATATGAGCTATGTAAAAATTTAATAAATAACATATAAATCATTTTACGATCAAATACTTCGTAATATAAATATAAATCATCGTATAAATCAAATACTTTGTAAAATGAACTATTTGACGTTTCTAAAGAAGTAATCTTATCATTTTTTGATTATTGTCATATTCTTGAATACATATTTGATTCACAGACATATGCTATATATTGTACAGATACTCATGTTTGATAAATGAAAAACGCATAATAATCAATCTGTAAAAAACTTACTTGTCGGAAAGCATTTTTACAACTTTGTGGAAGGATACCTGCCATTTTCCACGAAGGTAATCTATCTAAAACGATTATCCATTATATAACTGGTACACGTGCGGAAGTGCCAACATGACCACATAATACTTTCAACGTTACAATTTTTATTTATAAAATATATATAAATACTGATTTTTTACTTAAAAAAAAATATCAGCAAAAAATGCAAAATTCTTTAAAAAACAGAGGTAATATAAGTACATGGAAAAAAGTACGTAAATAATATTAGTTGTATCACTAGAGAAATTTAAATATTAAAAATATAAATTCATGTCAAATGTATACTTCTAAGATATTTTTAAAAAAGAATTAGTAGAAATTTTTATTTCTTTTAATATTTATTATCCATTTTGTTTTTTCATTTCTTTATCAATAATATTATTTTTATTACATTGATAATTTAACAATTAAAGGAAATAAAAATTACAATTATTTTTCTTCCTTTACACTCCTGATTTGTTTTCTTATATAAAGAGCGATGTATAATACACGTGAAATACATGCCGTCAAGCTATAATACGTCAGTTTATATACATAGTTCATTAAGTTATTTTCTCCTAGAATTGCATTATCTTTTATATATAAAAGTGCAAGTGTATACAAAACAGTCAAAAATAAACATATAATAACAACTACTGTGAAGAAAAGAAAAATGTTAGATTTTGGTGTATAATCAAAGTTTATAGTGAAGTGTTATGAATAATAAGTTTTAAACTTTGAAGTGGATTAGAAAATTATAGAAAATATTTTTTTTTTAATATGTATAGGTAATAAAATATTACATAATTATGACTTATCGATAATCGATAATATTTGTTTTAATTATAGGTTAAGTAGGTTATATGAAATGTGTATCATTATCAAGACTTTTATTAGTAAATTTTTTATATACGTTTTGATGTTTACACCTATTTTATCTGGTAGAAAAAATTAAGTTTATTTACACGTTATTCATATACTTATATTCTCTAATCTATTATGAGAAAAGGATCGTTGAGAGGAAGAAAAGAATTTCTGAATGTACATATGTTAAATAAATTACATGTTTTAACTAATTCGCGCCAGAATTACAAAATAATTACGTTTGTAATTTCATGAAATTGATAATATGAAATCGATCATACAATATAATTAACTTTTGATCATTATTTCAGACATATTCTCGCGATCGAACAACGTATTTTACAATGTAAACATAATTACATAAAAGTCAGCGTTAAAAATGTGGCGCAGCAGTCTGGCAAGTTGAAAGAATACGAAGGTCGGAAACTTATCGGGTGAGTACATATAATATTACATAAGTTATTGTTTTATTGTTGTTATAATTTCGTACAATTATGTAGTATATATTCTTTAAATCGAGCATTTTCCATTTGCTGCATGTACGTGTCATTTTCGACATTAAATTTCACATTTAATTTTACATTATAAATAAGAATTACTTGGTCTCTTCAATAATCAATTCGATTTTTTTTTATTTAAATATGTTGTAGAAAAAATAAGAAAAGAGCAAATTTATTATATATATTAACATTAATATAATTTAAAGAAATAAAATAATAAATATAAATAATAAATAATATATAATTAAAAATAATAAAAATACGCAAATATTTAACAGAGTTATGATGTTCACTTGTTGATGTAATAATCAACTGAACTAGTTTCTATTGTTAAGGAAAGTTAATTATTCAATTGTTTATATTATATATATATATATGAGAGTAACTCCTTAATATAAATGTTATATATTAAGAATTTCAAACATTTTGCATATTTTGCAATTTTAATTTGCTTTCTGAATGAAAAAAATATGTTTACTTTTTTGCAACATGTTTAAATATGAAGAAATCCAAATGATAGCTTGAAATATGTTTGTATACCAGACACGAGTTGAATGAGTAAATTGATGTTTGGCATTTGAACAGAAGCTAAATGTTAAAAATTTACTGGAAAAATACATTCTCTTTTTAGGTTTTCAATGGAACAAATTTACACTGTGGTAGCAGATGTAGAGAATTATAAGAAATTTGTACCTTTTTGTAAGAAGTCAGACATTATTTATAAAAAAGAAAATTTTCTCAAAGCTAATCTAGTTATAGGATTTCCTCCGCTTACAGAAAGCTATACTTCTGAAGTATCAATGGTACCTTCTCGTCTTGTTAAAGCAGATTGTATCGATGGTATATTATTTGATCATTTGAAAACATTATGGATTTTTAGTCCAGGTTTAAAAAATAATGCAAATACATGTGTAATAGATTTTTCTTTATCATTTGAATTTAAATCCATCATTCATTCTCATATGTCTAATCTGTTTTTTAATGAAATTGTAAGACAAATGGAAAATGCTTTTGTTCAAGAGGCAGAAAAGAGATATGGTAAACCATGCTTGAAAACAGTACGATTAGAAAGATGACGAAAATAAGACACTTAATGTATACTTATTGATAATTATAAAAATTGAAAGAATAATTAATTTATTTAATTTGAAAAATATTTAAATATTTTATTTCTGCAATTATTTTGTAAATAAATAAATTAAGAATATAAATGATATAACAAAAAAGAGTAAAATAAATATGTATTTATAAATATCAAATAAAGAAAACAGTATATGGAATTATTACCTCTTTATCATTAAAGCCACAAATTTTTAAACATTATTTTAGAAATTTTACATTACATTTTTACATTAAAAATTTTTTATGATGTGCTTTTAAGACATATAATATTCCAAAATAATAACCAAATAGGAAGCATTACAGTCATAGTTACACTATAAAACCAATTTCCATAAATCATAGAATCAATAATACTGAATACAAATGCTTGCTTAGTGGCATGATATCCACTAAATATAAGAGACAACAAGGATTTTTCTGGAAAGTGCACATAAGTATATCCTAAAATAATAATAGATGATGCAATAAATGGATGAAGTAAAATCCATAATATATACACCAAAATTCTGAACCTAATAACAAAATAATATACACAAATCGTTATTATAGTATTAATATAACTAAAATTATTACATTCATATTATATTCATATAATTATGTTCTAACAAAACTTACCCCAGAACAGATTCTTGTCTTGGTTTACTAAACAAAGCAGCCGGCACATATACAGTTGTTGCTAATAATGCTAGTGAAAAATTACACATTGCAGTACATATAAGAGCTGTAGCTAATTCCATTGATACAATCACAGAAAGTAATAATGTTTCTTTATATTTTACTACCCTGAAATAGAACATATTTATGTAGAAAATTGTTTATTATATCGTAATATTTATCTTACCTTCTTGAAGTCAAAGGCCACAAAAATGTTAAAACTGTGGCTATAGCATTACCAAAATATATAGAATCTTCTGTACGCAAATTCCCCATTTGTCTACCAATTGAAGTAAATATTTGTGGGGATAAAAGCAAACATACCCCAAATATGTGTGTCCATAATAATTCTGAAGCAATATCCCCAATATCCAGTTTTTTTACCTATAAAGAATATTTAATTCAAAATATATTCTGGTTAAATGGTAATGGTATATAATGATTCACAAAAAATACCAACTTTAACATTTTGAATTTGTAAATTGTTTTCATCATTTCGAAGTACTGGAACTTGGAGTTTTCGCCATATAGAAAATGCTTTTATAAAAAGACTAGTTACAATTAGCATTAAAGGACGTACATATACACCTGCAAATATTTGTATAGAATTTGTATAAATTAGTATCAAGTGAATTTATAAAATATACTGTTTTAACTTACTTATTGAAACATATCTGTCTGTTGAAGGTAAAAGGTAAAAAAAGTATGATTGATGAAAACGTTCTAATAAATTATTTAGCGAGCGTACTATACTCTCTACTACGCGGCCGACTTGATAAAAATTTGCTTCGTAACCGTTACCAGTATTGTCAAATCCTTCTAAAGTAACAGCTTCAATTCCAAATCTGTAAAACAGATATAACATATATTTATATTATGCAAAAATGCTTATAACTTTAAAAAATACTATACCTGTGAAACAATCCATGATTTCCACTTGGTATACCAGTAGCTTGAGTAGCTATCATCATCATTAATGTATTAAAATGATACCACCATTTTTTCAACTTATTTGTATCAGTACTATCAGCTCTACGTTGGAATGTTTTTTGAATGTCTTCTTTGACAATCATACTTTGAGCTAGATTGAAAAGATCCAAGTTGGGTAGTTGTCCATTTAATCCCTCCACCTTTTTTAATAATAGATATTAGAAATAAAAATTGAGTATACAGATAGTTTTATAAACTATACCTTAACATCTATAGATGTAATTGTCATTGCATGTAATTCTAAATTAATGGCAGCCTGAATAGAGCCAGCATGGCCAGATAAGTCACCGGCTACCAATATACCTTCTTGACCACTTGTAACATCATGATAAGCATCTAGCCATGCCTGCATACCTAATTGTTCATATTCAGTTACAAGAAAAATAATATCTTTGGCCCAATACTTTTGTTCTAAAAAAAAAATCTATAATATACATTATGTATAATGGCATTATCATAATTATATTGATTTAAAAAAATATACTTCTGCAAAACTTAGCAAGTGCTAATAGCAATGCAACAGAAGGTGCTGTACTTAAGTAAACACTATTAATAGGTCTAAACGGTACACTGACAACAATTGCTTCAGTACTTGCTGCTTTGGGTGCTCTAACTATTCCATAAATATTTTGTCCTGTAAACTAAAAATGTTATTATTTACTTTTGATATTGAATAATGATTTGAAACTATGTGATTATATAGAAACTTCATTTATTTACTTTTTGTTGCTTAAACGGATATATCAGTGAAAAATTATGGATGAAAGTGTCAAGATGAAGTTGATTAAACTTTGCTGACAGCCATGCATAAGGCATAGTATCTGGATATCTTTTCATTTCATCTAATAACTCATTATAAAATTGTTTTGATGTTTGATCTAAATTGCTCTCTTTTGTTACTAATCCAGGCAATAAAGCATTTTCAGAGAAATAAGTATCTGAAATAAAATAAATCTGGATTAACAATGATTTTAATTGATAGGATCATTCATTTATAATTTTAATTAAAAAATTATTCTTACGATCATTAAATATTGGTACTGCTAGCATCATTGTATATATAATACCGCTAATGTAAAGCAAGAAACACAATAGTTTCTCCCTTCTCAAGATAAATTTTATCATTTTTCCAGTGCCTGTTCTAGGATCAGTTAATAAACCCATTTCTTCCTATTCTTTATCGTTTTGTATCATCGAATAAAATCTGTTTGATAATTGTATAAACATTTATATTGTTTAAATAAATATCCGATAAAGAAATATTTTTTGAAAAAGTTAAATAATATTACATTGTTTTTATACTTAGCCATCTGAATTTATACCAACAACAATATAATTTTAATAACCTATTATATTCAGCTATATCTTGTAGTAGATATACAAACTATATATAAGATTCAAGAAAAACTAGCGCCATATAGCGTTAAAAGGAGGAAACAGATTTGATACATTTATCACATGTGATATCAGTATCGTTTAAATTTTTTGATTACATATCAAGATATTATTGAAACAATTCAGATTAATGATCGAATTAAAATTACAAGATATTGATCATGCTAATAATTATGTTGATGAAGAGATTCGATGAGATTTTATTACCAACTAATTTCTTACCAAAGAAATAAATTTCTTTTCTTTTAGGGATATAAATGTTTTTAAATTTGCTATGGTTACACGTGGACCACTCCACGTAGATATGTGATATCGACACACTGATCTTGACGTAGAAGTCATATGGAAGAGTTGTCGTTTACTAAGATGCAAGATGCCAATTTGTGATGATTACTTAGCGTGACATGTATTAACAGAGCATATCTTCAAACATTAACTCTTAACGAGATGGAGTATTTTAAAAGTAGTTTAAAATCTGTTCTGGGTTCTACGCCGTCTGGAAACCAGCCATCGGGTGCTGAGACGGTATACATGATATATATATTTATACCGGATAACCTTATGATTACTTATCAAAGCAACAAGTTTTATTTCTTATTTTAAAAAATAAATTTAATCATTACATTTATAATCAATATGTAGTATATGTTTGTTCTAAATATTTTTGTGTCATATAAAAAATTGTTTGAATTTTGATAATATGTATTTTAACATACAGGTGGAAAAGTTAGTGAATAGACTTTTATCATCTACTTTACTCGATGATAGAAGAGATGCATGTCGTGCTCTTAAAGCTTTATCCCGCACTTATCGTGTGGAGGTTGGTGCACAAGGAATGGATGCCTTAAGGCAAGTGTTAGAAATGGATAGAACTGATTGTGAAATCATTGGCTTAGCATTGGATACTCTTTGTAATATAACAAATCCTGAAACATTTAGTGAGGAAGGTGAGGCAAAATACAATCTTACTATGATAAGTTGTTATAGTATTACAAATTCTATATTTATTTTTTTAGTTGACAAACATGGACCAAAAAATAAAATAGGTGAACAGTTCACTGAGATATTCATTAAACAGCCAGATAGTGTTGGATTAGTTCTAACATTTTTAGAAGAATTTGACTTTAGAGTTAGATGGCCAGCATTAAAATTACTTACAAATTTATTAGCTAATAGGCCAAAAGAAATTCAAGAAATCATTTTGGTTAGTCCAATGGGAGTTTCAAAGCTAATGGATCTTCTTTGTGATAGTAGAGAAGTTATAAGAAATGATGTATGTGTTATTTAAAGATATCTGTAAATATATTAAGCATTTAGCATTTATAAATACTTATAGTATATAATTTATACTATTAATAATTTATAAACAATACTACCTGTATTTAGGTATTGTTATTACTGATACAATTAACAAAAGGCAATGCGAACATTCAAAAAATTGTGGCCTTTGAAAATGCATTTGATCGTATTTTTGATGTTATCATGCAAGAAGGTGGAGCTGAAGGTGGTATAGTTGTGGAAGATTGCTTATTATTGATGTTAAATCTTCTTAGAGGAAACATAAGCAATCAGACCTTTTTTAAAGAAGGTTATTGTATATTCTATAATATTTAATGGAACATACAAAGATTAGAGAGAATAATTTTTTTATAAAATTATAATAGGTAGTTACATTCAGAGATTAACACCCATGTTCCAAATGCAAACAGAAATAGATGATAATTTGATAGGTTGGAGTCCACAAAAAGTATCCAATGTGCATTGCATGATACAGGTTATTCGTGCTTTGGTAGCACCCAGTTGTCCTGCTCAGGTATTTATAAATAATACAATGATAGAGGTATGATATCATAAATAGTGTTACACTAAATTTTGGGACATATTTAAAGGCATTAGCTGCTTGTCAAAAAAATATGAATGCTTGTGGTTTATTACAAGCTTTATGCAATATACTAATGGCCAGTGGAATACCAGCTGATGTGTTAACAGAAATGATTAATGCTGTAGCAGAAGTTATTAGAGGAAACATTATTAATCAAGAATATTTATCAAGTGTTATGGCACCTAGTGCACCTCCAAGGTAATAATTACAAGCGTAAAAAAAAGCTATTGTTAAAAATTCTAAAATTATTTTATTACAGACCTGCAATTGTTGTTTTATTAATGTCTATGGTAAATGAGAAACAACCATTTCTTCTAAGGTGCTCTGTATTATATTGCTTTCAATGTTTCCTTTATAAAAATGAAATAGGACAAGCTCAATTAATTCAAACTTTATTACCTCAAGGCAATGAAGCACCATCTTTAACAACAGGTTTGCTGAATAACATTATTACTAACTTTATATTTTATTAAGAGTTTAATACATGTTATATTTAATCTAAAATTCTATTTAAAATTGAATAATTCATTAGACAAAAATGTTCTTTTCAATATCTTTAGTTCTTAAAAGTACATATTTAGAGATTAAAAATAGTTTCAAAACCTGTTGGTAGGACAGTTGCTGTGTGGAGGATTATTTTCTCCAGATCCACTTTCAAATTGGTTCTCTGCAGTGGCATTATCTCATGCACTGATTAATAATAATGTTCAAAAAGAAGAGCTCTTGAGAGTTCTTCTTGCTACTAATATTGGCAAACCACCAGTTACTTTAATGCAACAATGCATTTTATTGTTGCAACAAGAAAACAAAACTCAGTCTAAATTAGGCCTAGTAATGCTACTCTGTAGATGGACTGCTCATTGTCCTGTTGCAGTGAAGGCCTTCTTAAATATTGATTCTTCCATTACATATTTAACAACTCTTTTATCATCGCAAGAAAATAATGATGACTTACAGGAAACTTTATTCCAAAACATGTGTGCCCTTTTAATTGGCTTGTGTGTACATTTTAATGACAACAATGTACAAGCATATACAAAGGTATAATAATTTCATGACGTTAGATATATCATTTATATTATTAAAGCATTATTATTTTTAGGAAAAATTATGTAATTTAATAGAAAATAGAATTGGCCTAGAAAGATTTCAGGATATTATTGGTGGTATATCCAGACACGAGGTTTATTCTCGAGCATTGAAACATCCTCAGCCTGCAGCGAAAAATCCATCAGAACTTTTGCTAGATTATGAATTTTGTAGATTAATAAAAACTTTAGAAGGTATATCACTATTGATTTTATTATGATATTAAAGTTTGGAATTTGTATTAATTAAAATAATTTTTGATTTGTAATAAATTAGGGGCAGTGATAAAGTCAGTATCAGATATGAGTAGTATACAACAAAAAAATCAAATGACAGTATTGGCACCAACTGATTGTACTTTAGTTACACAGTACAAAGATCTCATTAGAGAACAAGATATACAAGTACAAAAGTTAAATCAAACTGTGGATACGCTCATGAAAGAAAAACAAGAATTAGAAGTATGTATGAATAATAAATAACACACGCACACAGAGTCTATTTTTAATATATTTATAAATTATATTTTAATTATACGCAGTCCCATGTACACGAACTTAGAACTACTGTCAGTTATTTGAAAGATCAAAACTTGGTTCTTCGTGCTGCACAAACAAATTTATGTGATGGTAAACAAACTGTACCCTGTGCAAATAATTCATGTTCTTCGAAAAAAGAACTTGATAGATGTAAAGACATAGTGGTAGAATTGGAAACAAATTTAGCTAAGCATGCTTTAACAATAGAAGAGTATAAACAAAAGGATACAAATAGAAAAGAATCTATCCTTGAGGATAAGTTAAAAGAAAAGATAGAAGAACTTGAAAAATTAAAGAAAGATCAGGAAGATCTCCTAGAACTCTTAACAGATCAAGACAGTAAAATATTGATGTACAAAGAAAAGCTTATTGCTTTGGGAGAAAAGGTATTAATTTTGTATATACATATATCAATTTTTTCTATGTAATTTAAATTTTACGATTATTTATGCTTTATAATATTTATTTGAAAATTAATTGATAATTTATTTGTAGGTGGAATCAGATGAAAGTTCTGCAGATCTCGATACTGATGATTTACCAGAATCAAGTAATTAAAGTATTATAATTATGAAAATAAATATTTGGTAAGATTGTTAATAAGATTATGATTAAACTGTATGTTATCTAAATCTAAATGGTTAACATATTTATTTCATTTAAAATTGTTATTTTGTCTTATTAAAAATGGAATCATCTAAGAATAAAAAAATTTCATCATACTTTAAACATAACAAAGGGGATGGTATGGTATACTCTCAATGGTTTATTTATCATGTTTATTTATTCTTTTAGGATCAATGACTACAGATACACATAAATTGGTATCCAGCTTTAAAATAATTTAATTTGTGGACTATTATGTAACAGAATGGATGTATTTTAAAGTGATAAAGCCATGCTTTGTTAATAACAACTTGAAATTGTTATTGTTTCTCTATTATTATACAACTTTACTCATATACATAGTAATGCTATCATTTATATTTCATTCTGACGCTGTTTTATAACTGCTTGAACGCATTTAGCCATAGTTGGAGAAGCACGTGACACAGCATCAGTCATGAAAAATTGATCCAATGATCTTTGTTTTATATTTATTGGATCTGGTAGGAATGAACCTTTTGTTTCCTATATTAGCATTAAAATAAAAGTATTATTTATATATTATTTAATAAACATTTATTAAATATATACATTCATACATACCTTGGATAATTCCAATGCTTCTGCAAAGAAATTGGCTGGTTCCAAATCACCATATCTAACTAAATGCGGTGAAACTTCCTCTAATCTTAATCGTACATCATTTAAGTCATCATAAGGTAAAGTCATATTACATATCTGTACAAAAGAAACAAACATCTTAATGTTGTATACCAAATTGAAAAAAAAAATATATATAAAATCACTTATAGTATCAATATTAGAAAAATATAAATAATATCTGCAATATGAAACACACAATTACCTCGGAAAGAGCACGAATAATTTTCCAATCTGAACGTGCCATACCAGGAGGTGTAATTGCTGCACAAGTTTGTTGTGCACGTCCTTCTGTGTTAACATAACTAGCATTTTTTTCAGTATATGCTGCACCAGCTAACACAACATCTGCAATAGTAGCTCCTTGATCACCATGACTACCTATATTTGTAATATCAATGTTAGTAATATGTTTTTGTATAATAAGCTTTAATGCTATTAATTGATATAATTGATATTAAGTTGCATATACCTATATAAATGATGAACGTATTAGGGAAATTTTCCTTTGTAATATTTGCATCATCTGCTCCTAAAAGGAATAATACTTTTGGTTGTTCTTGTTTAATTTTTTCTACAGTTGAATTATAACCAATATCTAATGCTGCTACTTGTGATGCATTTGTATGAAGCAGATTCAATACTTTCCATTCTCCGCCAATCTTAAATAACAAAAAAATTATGTAGTTATAATTTACTTTTCCTATAATAGTATAATTTTATGATTCATTAAGGAGTTATTACTTTGGAAGTACTTTCCAAAGCTTTAGCTAGAGCTTGTGTCTCAGCAAGAATTTTAGCTCCATCTTTTCGAGTTAACTGCTCTGCACCTAAGATAATGAGTGGCTTTTTAGCATTCTTTAGAGTTGAGCAAAATGGATGAGAACCACTCTTTAATTGAGTTATTATATCTAACGAATCTCCTAAATGCTGAAATATATTTTGTACTTTATAAAACAAATATTCATCTAAAGTATTTATACACATATAGTATATTTTAATTTTTGAATACCTCATGATCATATGTTAAGTCTACGTCAGGACCTATCAAAGCAATAGTTTGTTCACCATGAATATATCCTTTTCTAAGACGAGTATTCACTAGTGGTGCTTCATATCTTGGATTTGTACCAATTAATAAAACAACATCTGCATCTTCGACTTTGGCTATAGTATTGTTCAAAAGATAATTGCTTCTTAAGTCAATACCAGCACCATCTTTTGGAAAACTCTGTTCTGTTGCTAGTGATTCACTTCCTAATTTATTTATAAAATCTTTCAAAGTTATAAGAGCTTCTGCGTCTGCAAGTTTGCCAGCAATTGCAGCACATTTATTTGATGCGGAACATATTTCCTTTGCAGCTAAAAGAAAAAAGAAATACTTCGTTAATAAAACTATAAAATGAATTTTGTAGACATAACGAATTTAATAATTACCTGCAACAAGTGCATCTTCCCAGCGAACATTTTCTAATTTATTATTAATTTTTATCATAGGTGTTATAAGCCTTTGACATTTTAACCCATCACAAGCAAACCGAGACTTGTCAGACAACCATTCTTCATTTATTTCCTATAAAAGTAACATAAGATATTTAAGAAATACGACTCTCTTATATTTATCGGACACAGAAATGTATGAAACTATATATACCTCATTTACTCTTGGTAGAATCCTTAAAACTTCTCCAGTTCTATGAGCAATAACTATATTACTACCAACTGCATCATGGACATCGATACTATCTGTACGGCGTGTTTCCCAAGGACGAGCAACAAAAGCATATGGCTTGCTTGTTAAAGCTCCAACAGGGCACAAATCAATGATATTACCAGATAGTTCTGATAAAAACATTTTCTCAACATATGTCCCTACCTGTATTGCAATTGATACAATGTTTTTTTCTATTCTTCAATATTAATGATATTGTAAATTATATTTTTTGGAGTTATACATCCTAATGCAAACCTCCATAGCATTTCCACGACCTGTTGTTCCTAAATCATCAATGCCAGCAACTTCAGAAGCAAATCTAATGCATCTTGTACAATGAATACATCTAGTCATCACTGTTTTAATCAGAGGACCCATATTTTTATCCTGAACTGCTCTCTTCCCGGTGAAATTAATATCAATGAATCTGCTTCTATCACCGCCAAAAGTCATGCTTTGATCTTGCAAATCACATTCGCCACCTTGATCACAAATTGGACAATCCAAAGGATGATTTACCAACAAGAATTCCATAACACCTTCTCTTGCTTTTCTAGTTAAGTCAGAATTAGTTTTTACTCGCCATCCTTTCATTACAGGCATGGCACAAGCTGCGACTGGCTAAATAAAATATAAAATTGATTTTATATTTTTTTCCTTTACATGCAATATTTTATATAAATGTATATAAAATATTGACTTACTTTTACTTGTTTCTCTATCTCAACTAAACACATTCTACAATTTCCAGCTACAGCAAGACGCTCATGATAACAAAATCTAGGAATTTCTACTCCAACAGTTGCAGCAGCCTGTAATATGTAATAATAATTTATTGTTGCAATTTATATAACATCTGACAAAAGAGTCACAAAAAAATATAGAAATCTACCTGTAAGACTGTTGTTCCTGGTGGAACTTGAACAGGTTTATCATCTATGAAAAGCTCTACGAGTTCTTGCTGTAATTTTGGAGATGTATGAATCCCCAATCTACCACATGAGAGCCTTGAGGCTCTCACTACTGAATGTCTCAACATTTTGCTTAAATTGCCTGTTATTTAAATTTTGTTACATAATATAAATAAAGATTATATTTTATATAAGTAGAAGCTTGTGAAATAACTCAAATAAAAAACATATAGAAACTAATTTAGAAGGATTAACATATATATCTATTATAAAGAAAGAAAAGTGCAATACCAAATATATAAAAGTAATAGTAATGTCATTTTACAAACTTCTTACCTACACTTATACTAAGATATCATCACTGCTTTACCCAACTTCCTCAATCTTTAGTTGCGAATGTTCAAGATATTACTTGACCTGTTTTAGCTCTTGTCAAATCACAATTGTGCGCAGTGCACAGTGCCAAATGTTGCTAAGTTAACTGCGAATCAATAAATACATTTAATAAATATTGCAACTATGATAATAAATTGATATTTTTGAATAATAGAATTGAATGTTAAAATAAAATTGATTTTTTTTTATATAAAGTAATTCTATTAATAATCAATTAATAACAAAAATGTAGTCTAAATTCGTAAAGTGAAATGCAATTGAATTGGAAATTTTAAAAGGTCATTTTTTAAAAGTAGCAATATTTCATATATTGTTTAAAAGAACAAATGTTTTAAAAAAAAATCACGCTAATTTAATGAATTCTATAGATAACTTTTGAAATCTCAGTAATTATAGTAATGCATCGTAGTTTCTATGAAATGTTACCATGATATATTTATATTTCACGTCATCCCGATTGGCTCTATGTAGAAATGTCCACCAATTATAGCTACGAATAAAAAGGAAAGAGCGCATGAGATTTCATAATAATAAAATGGTCATTGCGTCGGTTATTTGAAATTTGCTTTTTGAAACGTTGCCATATGGCATGTGATTTCATCGAGTACACATGTAGTCATATATATAACCCCAAAGTCGGTTTTTGATGTGTATATAAAAAACACTTAAAATATATATGCAAATGAATTATAATTAAAAATTAAAGTTATATCAATTACGTGCAGAAATTTGATAGCGAGTATAAAATAAAACATGGTTTCTGTGAAACGAAAAAACCTGATATTTAAGAACACAAATATCAAAAAAAGCAAACCATGCGAAAAAACACGTAAACAAATACGTAAAGAGAAAAGACAGGAAAAAAAAGCAAAGAAGGCAATGTTCTATCAAAATAGAAAACAAATTCCTGGTAGGTTTGTCTTGAATCCTGATAGGATGAAAGAGAACGTAACAAAATCGCAAGAAAGTCATGACGAATTACATCAAAATAATAGCAAGCATAATGCCAATGAGAAATTGAAGAAGCAACAGAAGAAAAGGAAGAGGGATAAACAATTGAATTTAACTATTGATAATGAGAATGAAGATAAGATGATAAAACAATTAGAAAAACGACTAAAGTTAAATAAGCGGAAAAGCAATACAATTCCTAAGTCTTTTTTAAACGATGGTTTAGATTGTATCCTTTGTTAAATTTATTGTTTTTTTGATATACATAATTTTTTATGGGATATAATAATTGTGTATCTAATATTCCTTAACTTATTGTGATAGATCTTTTAGAATTTTGTGATGATAAAAATAGGAAACAGGTAGTTGAAATGGAAGAGCAATTATTGAAAGGTGAAGAAGACAAAGATCTCGAAGAAGATATTGCAATGTTTATGGAAAGTGATGATACAAAAGATATTAAAAATTGTGATACGAATGATTGGTCCAATGATGAGCAACATGGTATAAATAAAAATTTTTGATCATTATGTTAATTTATTTGGTTATATAAGAAAGTAAATATTCGTAATTATTTTTTATAGAAGCTCAAGTAATGCTAAATAAAGGCAAATTTAAGAAAAAAAAGCAGGATAAAATGATAGATTTAATAAAGGAAAGTGATGAGGAGGATGAAGGAAATCTATTGTCAGATAAAAGTATGGATGATATTGAAACAGATATTTCACAGGAGTCTTTTGACAATGATAATCTATGGGAAGATATTTATGGTCGAACTAGAGATAAAAAAGGTAATATTGTAAACAATGTATCATCTGTAATACAAAGGAAACCATTAGAAGGCACACAGGATAATGAAAAACGATGTAGACTGAAGAAACAACTGAAAGGTCTTTTAAATAGATTAGCAGAAAGCAACATGCATATTATTGCCAATCAGGTAAATAAACAATAAATTTCATCATGATTTTTTAATCTTTAATGGCTACTGTGATTGATTAATAAGAATATTATTAACATTGATGATATTAAATATTTCAGGTGGATGAGTTGTATATGTGTAATAGTCGTAACGATATGAACACTATTTTATCAGAATTAATAATGCAAGCCTTGATTTCACCAGTATTAACTCCAGATCGTTTGATTTGTGAGCATATGATGTTAATTACAATTTTACATGCAAATGTAGGTACTGAAGTAGGTGCTCATTTCTTATTAACATTTATTAAAAAGTTTGATGAAATGTTAAAAGTACAGCACACTGTAGAAGATAAACAATTGGATAACTTAGTTTTATTGTTATCGCATTTATATAATTTTAAGGTGAGACAAATACAAACATATTTTATTTTGAGTTTAATAAAATGTTTTATTTGAATATATTCAATACAGGTTTATAACCATCAACTTCTTTATCAAATATTAGACAAGCTTTCTTCCAAATTTGAGGAAAAAGAAATTGAGTTGATATTACTCATTTTAAAAACTGCAGGTTTTCCATTAAGAAAGGATGATCCACTTGCATTAAAAGAACTTATATTAAATTTGCAAAAAGTAGCAAGTAATATTGAATCTGACAAGTTAGTATAATTTTGTTTTCTAATTTTTTAAGAATTTTATTTAAATGTTATTGTATTCTTACAGTTCACGAGTGAAATTTATGTTAGACATTTTAATGGCGATAAAAAATAATAATGTGAACAAGATACCTCAATATGATCCATCTCATACAGAGCATTTAAAAAAGCTTATGAAAAGTTTCATACACAAAGGTAAAAGTATAGTGAAGTTAAATATTTCTATGGAAGATTTATTGAAAGGTAATTTTTTATATTATTTATTTTATATCGAGTTATCATACGATTAAATTATAAAATAAATTGCGACATACTTATTAAAACTTTTACATATTTAGCTGATGAAAGAGGAAAGTGGTGGATAGTAGGATGTGCGTGGTCTGGTAATAGAAATTTGGATGAAGGAAAGAAAGTTATGGAAGGGAACAAAGCAATGTTCAGTCAAAATATTCTTGATTTAGCGCGAAAACAGAGAATGAATACGGATATTAGAAGAAATATTTTCTGTATTTTAATGACAGCAGAGGATTACTTAGATGCCTTTGAAAAACTTTCTCATCTTGGTTTAACAGATCAACAAGAAAGAGAAATAATATATGTTTTAATGGACTGTTGTCTACAAGAAAAGAAATTTAATCCTTATTATGCCATCTTAGCAGAAAGATTCTGTGTTTGTGACAGGAAATATCAAGTATATATAAAATAAGCATAAAAAGTTTAGCTTATACAAGTTACAAAATATACATGTATTTATTGTTACTAATATTATGTTTTAGTTGACCATACAGTATATGTTGTGGGACAAATTTAAAATATTAGATAATTACGAAGTAAAACAGTTAGCGAACTTAGCCAAGTTTTTAACACACCTATTTATTCAGAAATCTCTATCTATTTCAATTTTAAAGGTAATACTGAATATTTGTGTATCGTCTTTTACATTTAATACATACTTATATTAAAATAATAAAAAATATTTTTATAGGTTTTAAATTTTGCTGAATTGGACAAACAAACGATGAAACTTGTGAGGCAAATTATGATAGGTATATTTCTTTGCAAGAATGAAGAAGACTGCCTACAAGTATTTGAAAGGATATCTTTATCTCCTTTATTACAAACTTTTAGAGAAAGTCTTAGACTTTTTATAAATCATTTCCTTATTCATAATATTGAATCGTGTAAAGTAATGGAAGTAGAAGGTGCACTTATAAAACAACGAGCGTACCAAGTTGACAAACTACTACTAAATCGCGAATGTAAAATATTATTTTAAGGATTTTTATGAATAATCATAATAATTGGCGTATGTGTAAATAATTAAAATCGTCATAAAAATATGTCCAAATTTTACATCCTGAAACGTTTACTTTACGGGTAAAATAATATCAGTTTATCACTTTTGTATCAATTTGTATAAAATATTAACCGTACATTTGCATGCAAAGTTTGTAAATATTTTCGTATTTGCTATTCAATGGAGCCGTGCAAGCGTTTCTACCATTACGGTGTATACGAATAAAATCGTCGCAATTAACAACACCGTCACCATTGCAATCCTAGAAAATGTAACAAAAAAATAAAAATTTGTAATACACCATTTCTGAATACAAAAGTAAATATAAAAGTTTATATTCATAGTACTTACTCGAGAAAATTTGTTCATATAACCTTCTACTGTGCGTCCAGCACAGAATGCATCGTTAACGCAATTTGCATATGCTGTATATATAAAAAAAAAGTTATATATAAGTTAATAATAATACAAATTGAAACATATGTATTTATATAGGTATATAAAATATATATTATAAAATATTTACTGACCGCCTTCGTTAGTATTCGCTTCGTTATTTAGAGTTGGTTTACCAGCATCAGCCCAATAAGCCCAAGTTATGCGGAAAGGGCCGCATACATCACCGTTACAACCGAGCGTCGTATTGCATCCTGATGCAGCTTCACAAATGCATCCTAAACATATCTTGGAAATCGATGGTGTATCTTGTGCTGAAAAAAAGCCACACATAAATATTTGTATTCTAAAAAGATTCCTCTTTGTTTTTATTATATAGGATGACTCAGGACTTAAAATATTATCTGAATAATATTTTTATTCAAACAAAAAAATATTTTTTAAGTTCGTTGCAAAAGTGACCTTGAATTTCAAAAACAAAAAATAAACGAATCGCTTGCATCCAGTTTTTCCACTAATTATAAAAATACGATAGGGAACATCATGAGAAGTGGTTCAATAAAATCCAAAGACCGAATCTGGTTAAACTGGTTTTTATCTTCCCATAGTTAACTCCTCGTATCGTTACTAAAAAATTCTACGTCGGCACATTCTTATTTTCTAATCTCCGAACCGATAGGAGCATTGAATACTAAAAAATTAAATGCTAAATTAAATATAAATACTCATCCTCATCAGAGGACGAGTTATTTTATATAGTGACGTACGCGTCTATAAAAAAAAAAAAAGAAAGCGGATCTGGTAAGACGAGGACCTTGATAGGACAAGTTGAAGATCGTATCGCATCCTCATAATCTCACCAAGGATAAAAGTAGAATCGAGAGATCGATTGATCGGTCGTAGTTCATTGAACTTACATGAAGCCTCAAAAATATATTTTTTTAATGTATTTTGATACAAAGTCACACGAATGATCATGATATTATTAACACATTTGCATACGGTTCGCCGAACGGTCAACCTACTCTCAAAGCCCGCACATATTCGACGCTCCAGAAGCATGCTTGATCATTTCTACATGCTAGGAATGTCAACGATCAGTTATTTCGCTAATTATTTGTCTTAAGAACGTGAGAGGCATCGTTACCCTGGTAAAGTAACAAAAACATTTTGTGGACAAACGTTCGTAACATTCAATTTGCTAAACACGAGATATCTCGTGAGCTGTACGCAATGTGTTAATTGTCATAATATCATTAACGTTTTCCAACTTTTTCATGATCACCCTATCTATTTTTTATACAATCCTTTTTACGTATTGTAAAAATTATGATAAAAATTTATGATCATGGCATCACAAGGCATTTTCTCTATCTATTTTAAAAAAAAGTAGAAGTGGGATAGAGACCTATGGACACTCAAGTGTGATCCTTATATGTATCCTGATTATACAGACTTATAAATTATGATAATGTAAAGTCGCACCAATGAAATACGTGTGGATGCATGTATGACAAAGAAGAAACGAAAGACGAAAAGATCTGACATCTTTATATAGGTATATATGAGTGTGTTATGAGTATATGAATCATATACACGGTTGCTCTCTCCGTCATTATTCTTCTTCCCCGATTCACCATTACTTTCGTTCGTTCACTATGACCAATTTTGTGTATGACGACGAGGTACCGGCAAGGTTAAAAAAAAAACGAGAAGTATGTTGTACAATATGATTACGTCACTGTATCTACAGTGATTTTTATTATGGATCATTTTATTTTATCTTTTGTGTTTGAAAAATTTTGCATTCGTACATAAATATAAATTATAAATAGATTTATATAAATGTATGATTATTATTATCGATGATCATTTTCTATTTCAATAGAAAACAAAAAAAAATATTAAACAACGAAAAGGATAGATTTCTATCGAAACGGCGACAATACAATGGTAAATTTATTAAAAAGATTATCGGTGGCTATTGTGATCTCTATTATTAAAAAGATTTCTCTACAAAAGGGATGGATTTTTTTCGAAAAGATATACTATATATAATTTTATATTTGTCACATAGGACATAGTATGTGCTAAATACTAGTATTAAACACTCAAGGTTAAAGCAAAACCGCATGTTTTGAAACTGACGTTGGACGCCGAGCGATTCCTTATAAAACGTGATAGGATTCGCATATCTAATTAGCATCACATTGGACTTTCCCATCATTGATAAAACAGTTATTTAATGAGGTTAAATTTATCTTGGGAAATATTGCTATTCGTTTAATATTTATGAATGTATAAAAATACGAATATATGTATTCAATTAAGAAATACTTAGTCTGATTGAAAAATGACACAGTTATGTGTATATCGAACCGGAAGTAGAATATCTAAGTACAATACAAGGTTTAAATACTGCAGAAATATATATATATATATATATATATATATATATATATATATATATATATATATATATATATATATATATATATATAAAATGATCATTAAAAATTATCTGTTAATAATTAACTCGACGACGAGCCAATTAATAATCAATGAATTAAGTCAGCATACAAAGTTTCAATAAAATGAATTATTATAATTTTTTAAAACTGTATAATAGATTTATTAAATAAAAACTTACCATAAATGCCGGCGAATGCAAGGAAACACGCGAGAATTCCAACGATTTGGTAAAATTGTCTAGACATTTTGTTATTTAAATGATGATATGAATTATTAAATAGGATAGACCAATCTCGATATGATACACGACTATATTTCGTTCTCTACTCTTGGGAATATCTTTACTCCTTAGAATACAGATACGATATCCACTCTCCGTTCGAATGAACATCTTATATAGGAACGCGTTTGCATACTTAATATCTTTAGTTTTCAATAACTCGATGAGCGAGAGAAGTGGGGAAATCAAAGATCTTGTTCGAAGAAAAAACAAACAATCACGATTGGTCGTGTAATATACTTTACTCATACAATCGAACAGACAACTTTTCTTTCTTTTCCTTGTTGTTTTTTTTTTAAATGTTACCATATGAAATACTTTTTTTAAGGTCAAAATGTAATAGTTATCACGAGAAATAATAAAAAAATGATGGTCGTCTTATCGTCGCATTTAATCTTTAGTTTGTTGTCGCAATAAAAATGAAATTATTTTAATTCATGTTTAATGGCTTCTTCGAAATTACGTTATTTAAAAAAATTATAAATATATATATAAATATATATATCTTACGGTACGCATGCGCGTGGTCGAGGATCATTAAAAATGTTACTCAGCGACCTCTGGAGGGTGGAAAATGTACGCAAGAGAAAAATAAATGGGTCGTCGGTATCTTATCGATAGTGCCGAGTTCGATACTTTTTTATGCCATCTGTGGGATTTTTTTTCCTTTACAAGATTGAACATCTCGCATGTTAAAGAAAACGAAAGAAAAAAGAGTTGAGTGTTGTTACCACCACTACCACGTTTGTTATTTTATAGCTGACCAATGTCCGTAGAATAATTCCACCCATTTGATCCTATACAATGCGTAGAAATGTTTTTCAAAGATTTTATTCAAATATGTTTTTCATACAGGAACTCATATGCATAGAGTGTAATTACTCGTTGCATTTATAGCATAATTATATGTGTATACAATCGACAATTTTTAGAAAATAAATTACATATCACCGTTAAAAAGTTTGCTTCCTTTATTTAAATTATAGATAGGTATTAGTACGTGACAATGTTTTTTCTTTGACCTACGCATATTGTTACGTAATTAAATAGGTAAAGGTTATATGTAGGTCAAAATACAATAGTTCTGTATCGAAAAAGGAAGTTGAACGACGATTAAGAATAATGCCTGAAAATATTAATCGTTTTGGGCCTCTTATAGGTGCGATCGATGAAGGTACGAGTAGTGCTAGATTTTTGGTAAGTCGTTTCTTCGTAATATTCTCAAAACGTTAATAAAAATCTGATTTTTGTTTATTTATGAATTATTTGCGTGGATAAACTTTATATGACGTGTGCGGAACGTTATGTTGTCGAGAAACAAATAACAAGGCGTGTGTATATTATAGATAATGGAGCTTATAGGGAATGTTCTTTCTACGGACATCTTCCATATTATTCTTCATTAAATAACAAAATTATATGTTTGTTTTATGTCGAAATTGTTTAAACATTTACGATATACATTATTATATATGTTTTAGTTGACAAATATTTGTAGACAATTTTTTCGTACAGTTATTTTCAAATTTATATATTTACAAATATTCATTTTTATAAGCGCTTATTTTATTAACAATTTTTTTTTACTATTTAAGTATTCTCTGTTTTTTGTTAGGTGTTTGATGTTTTACAAAGAAAAGTAATAGCATCTCATCAAATTGAAATCAAACAGAAGTATCCTCAAGAGGGATGGGTAGAACAAGATCCAAAGGAGATTCTCCAAGCTGTAATACAATGTATAAAAAAAACAGTAGAAAAATTAGCAGATCTCAACATAAGTCCATCAGATATCAAAGCAATTGGTATCACAAATCAAAGAGAAACCACTTTACTCTGGGATAAGGAAACAGGAGAACCTTTGCATAATGCAATTGGTATAAAATTTATCGATATAATTATCTACTTACGATTCAATTAATATGTAATGACGTATTGTTTTCTATTTTTTGTTAGTATGGTTAGATATGAGAACAACAACGACGATGGAAGATGTGCTTGATAGTATTCCAAATAAAACTAGAAATAAACATTATTTAAAACCTCTTTGCGGTCTTCCAATGTCTCCTTATTTTAGTGCATTAAAAATACGATGGTTAATTGACAACATATCACGTGTAAAGCAGGCTGTTGAAGCAAAAAAATGTGCTTTTGGAACGGTTGATACCTGGTTGATATGGGTAAGCTGATCATGTAAGATGAAGTTTTGTTTTTATTTGTCTTGTTCAAATATCTTATTTTTACATTTAGATATTTTCTATTTTCTAGAATCTTACCAAGGGACAACTGCATATAACAGATGTATCTAATGCATCACGTACAATGTTAATGAATATAGAGACTTTAAAGTGGGATCCTTTATTATGCCGTTTTTTTGGAATACCTCAACATATCCTTCCAGAAATAAGATCAAGCGCTGAAGTATATGCTACTATCTCAAATCCTCAAGTTTTGGCTGGTATACCTATTGCCGGTGTAAGTTACTTATGGTCTTTAACACTGATTAGTATATAAAAATTTCTGTTCAAAGCTTTTTTTTTTGAATGTATTTATGAATATATTATATTACATATTTTATAGTGTGTAGGCGATCAGCAAGGAGCTTTGTTAGGTCAGTTGTGTTTAAAACCAGGAGAGGCAAAAGCTACTTATGGCACTGGCTGTTTTTTACTTTATAATACTGGAAATGTTGTAGGTATACATATTATATAAATTAATTATGTGGTTGTGGACACTATCACTTATGCTCTATATTATCTATTTATTTTTCATTGTTTTCAGAAAGTTGATTCAACTCAAGGTTTGATAACAACTATTGCTTATAAAATAGGAAAATCACCACCTATTTATGCACTAGAAGGATCGGTGGCAGTGGCAGGAGCTGCTTTAGCCTGGTTGAAAGATAATTTAGAACTTTTCAGTAATCTTGCACAGTCACAAGATATGGCAGAAAGTGTAAGATGTTCTGGAGATGTATATTTCGTCCCAGCATTTTCTGGATTATATGCCCCTTATTGGCAACAGGACGCACGCGGGTATATATTTTGTAAATCGAATTAAATGATCATTAAATTATTTTTTATTATTTCATTATCGTTTAGAGTTATCTGTGGTATTACTGAAGATACACAACAGTATCATATTATAAGAGCTGCTCTTGAAGCTGTATGTTTCCAAACAAGAGATATTTTGGAAGCTATGGTAAAAGATTCTGGTACCAAATTAATGACACTTCAAGTCGATGGTGGAATGACTGTAAATAATTTATTGATGCAACTTCAAGCAGATTTAACTGGAATAAGCGTTGGTATATACAAATATTTTTTTGTAATTGCAAGTAAATTGTTTATTAGAATTTGTTCAAAGAATATAAAGATTATAAAACTGTATTTCAGTAAGACCTAATATGGTGGAAACAACAGCCTTAGGTGCAGCTATTTTGGCAGGTCTTGGAATTGGTATAATTGATATTAATGATATAGATGCATCGCAAGTTACGAAATTTACACCAATGATAGGAGAAGATGGTAAAGAATAACATATTTTATTTTATAATTATTTGTGAATATTAAAACATTTTTCTAACGATATTTTATCTTTTTATATTTCGTTTAGAACGAGATCTCAGATATTCTAAGTGGAAAATGGCTATAGAAAGATCTATGAAATGGGATAGTGCTACAACTTTGATGAATGATTAATTATTTCAATAAAGATTACAAGTATTAATTTTAGAAAGTTTAGCAATACTAAAGAAATAATTTACATATGCACAAAAACAAACAAAAATTTTTACAAAAGTTTTAAATATGTCTATAAATATTTTGTTTCCTTGTAAAAAATATATTATCATCTATTATAATTTGTTGCACATATAGCAAAATGTTATATATTAAACAATACTTCTCATGTTTTTTATTATATATGTATTATATAAAGAATTGTACAAATGTTTAAACGTATTTTATTGAAGGTTGGCATTTAACTTAACACAATTAGTAAATATAATTTAATTGACCTCATTTTTATGTATTTTACTCCTATCACTGTTTGAATTTACAAAAATGTCAACAATGGAGTAAAAGGTGAATTAAAATCTCGACTTTTTTAATCATTACTTCAAAATAGTTTGTGCAATAATATTATTATTACAAAAATATAAAAATCTTATATTTCTTCTTGATTAAGCATATGATAACGTACACAAACAAATATGTTATGTTCTAATAATTCTGTTCTTTTGATTTCCATATCGTCGAACTTGCGTGTTTCTTAACTTAAAGAATTTTTTCTCACCTGGTGAATTCTCTGTTTCCTAATTAGTAGAAAAAATATATTAGGAAATAAATGATATATAATATTAAATAGGCATATAGTAAATAATAAAAGCTATCATATTCCTACAAATCAAATTATATTTATTATACCGTAATTTTGTCTTGACTTGCTATAACATTAAACATTTGTGTTGGTGTTTGTTGCGAAGAGGACTTTTGCAATTCATTGAAAAGTTCCTCTTTATCCTTTATCTAAAAAAATATTAGTTAAAATTATATTAATCTTTTTTTGATTTAATATAGTGTTATATTATTTTTACATTAATATTTGGTTTTACGTATTTAAAAAGTACTTACATTTTGGAACTTTTTATTATTTTCGGATTGAGAATGTGAAAATGGTGGAACTTTTAACATATCTATTTGTGTTTCCATATGTTTATCAAGTTTAACTTGTATACTTTTATATTTCTGTTCAGCCAAGGCTAATTCTTTTTGATATTTTGTATATTTATTTTCTAACTCAGATTCAGTTTGATTTTTTTCTTTATTTTTGGCAATATTACTAACACTTTTTTTAAACATATTATTATTTTCTTTAATTTCGAAACCTTTATTCCGCAGTGTATTATTTTCAGCCTTAGCTTCTTCGAGTGCTTTATGAAGTTTTGTAATATCTTGTTTTAATTGTTCTATTGTATTCTTCATTTCTGTAGTGGTAGTTTTAAATTCCTCCTTTAAAGTAGCTTCCTGCTTTTCTTGAATTTCTTTTTCAGATTGTTTTATATGCTAGGTAAAGAAAATAAATATAAAACATCTTATAAATATTTATAATTAATCTTACAGGAATATATAAATACCTGAATTTGAGTTTGATATTCCGTGTACATTTCTGCTTTTTCTTTTTGTAAAGCCTTTATTGCTTTCTGAAGATTTATAATAGTAGTATTTTCATTACTTTTTAAATGTTGTATAGTATTTCCTGCTTGTTCTAATTTATTTTTAGTATCTAATAAATTATTCTCAAGGTATCTACATAGTTCCATTTTTTGTCCAATACCTTCAGTTAATTCATTCTCTTTTACTTTGTTTTTACTTATCACTTCTAACAATTGTTTTACCTACATTAAAATTAAAAATACGTTGATGTCAATCAATGGGTGACAATGTAAATTTGTATATTCTAGTTTTATTAAATACCTCATCTGCTTTTTCTTGTGCTTCTTTTTCTTTTTCTTTCTCTAATTTTTCGATATTTTTCATTAATTCTGTGTTCTGAGATGAAAGTGCTGTTATCTGATTTCTGACATACAAAATAAAATGTAGAGACAATTTTATGAAATTAATGCAATAATGTTTTCTTATAAGCATCTTTACTTACATGTAAGAATTCATTTCTGCTTGTAATTTAGTAATGCATGTTTCCTTTTCGGTAATTAAGTCTACTGCATTCTTTGTTTTTTCTTCCATTTGTTTTATGGATAATTGTAATTGATCCTTTTCATTTATAATCATTTCATGTTCCTTAGATAATACATTATTAACATTATTAAGTTATTCGAATTATTATTAATAGTACATTAATATGTGAATATATAAGAAAACATACCTTTATTAATTTTAGCTTTTCTTCTGTATGAAGACTTATTAAATAGTTTTTCTCAAAAGATAATTTCTCTTCATAACTTTTTGCTTCTTCTTCTAATATATGTTTTACTGAAATCAATTCTTCTATTCTGCAAAATATTTAACAGTTATATAATAAGTTTCATGTAAACTAATATATATCTATAATGTATAAAAAACAGTATTTACTTTTTTTCTTGCATCATTAAATTTTCTTCTACTTGATTAATATACTTTTGATGATCAGCATCTATGTTTATAAAAAATTAATAATTTAATTAACAACGTAAAAATTATAATATACTTTATGCTGATTAAATTACACACCTTTTGTTTTCATTTCATAGAGTTGTTGTTCTTGTCGTTCTACTGTATTTTTTTGCATATCTATTATATTACTGTATAAAGTAGTTAAATGATTTATATGTTCTTGAAATGTTTTCATACTCTCAGACATATAATTACAATAGTTTGTTATCGTATCTATAGATTCCCATGTAGAAGTCAATCTATGAAACAAAAGTACATTAGACATGAAAAATGTACTACTATAACAATAAGATTAATATTAATATCTAACTTCTCTGATATTTCGTCTTTAACACTGAGTTCATTTTCTAAATTTGTTGAAAGTGTAATTATATTATCTTCTGCCTCTTGTAATTTCTTTTGCAAAATTTGTATTTTAAGATCTTGATTCTTCGTTTGTTCTGTTTCATCTATACTTGATTTATAATCTTTTGCCTGAAAATTGAAATTGTTAATTGTAATGAAAATAAATTCAGTTACAAAAGTAAATCTTTCAGAATCGAACGTACTTGCATTGAAGAAATCTGTAATCCTGTATGCTTCGACCATTGTCCTATTAGCGTATCAACAAATCTACTACTAGTCTGGCCTACTTTTCTTATTTTTTCAGGGCTATTTGTATGATGTAAAAAATCTCCCTTACGTTTATTTTCTTCTGGTTGCATTATGATGTTTTAAGATAGTAGAAACTAACTATTACAAATTAATAAGGAAATTATGAAAACTATTATACTTCGTATATAACGTAATTTACCAAAAAAAAATATCTTTGGTTTTTCGTAATTGTATTGCACTTTATATGTACAAGAATCTGATACAATATTTACGATATGGTAAGCAATCCACAATGATGTTTATAGAATATTTGTAAAAAAATTTTTGGAAATCTAAATTTTTAGATGTGCATAATTTTATTATTAAATACAATGATGATGAAACCCGACATTTCTTAGATTTTTTTTTTTAATAATAATTTGACCAATCACTAGCTTTAGATTCGTTAAAATTCGAAGTGTACTGCTCAAGTTAATTGAAGACTTCGATGTTATAAATTGTACGAGCGTGCGATTTTACACCTATAGACATAATTATTTTCTAAAAACTTAATTTTTGATAATTGTGTTTATAAAAATATTTGTCGCTCTTTAAACTTTACTCTGAATAATAAAAATAATGTACGTAATGTCTCATATTAAGTTATTAACTTGACTTCAATTGAATTTAAGTTATTTATAATTTTGAGTTAAACCCTGAGTGGAGGAATAAAATATCTATCTATCTATAATTTTGAGTTTTAAACATATTTTATAAATTATTTAATTTTATTTTATATTCAGAATATATTATTATTATTATTATTATTATTATTATTATACATATATTGTTTTGAGTAGTAATTTTAGAAGCATTAGTTCAGTGTCACTTTTTTTTATTCACAATATCAATGATACAAGTGTAATGAATTTAACTAATCTATCACACTGCATAAAAAAAGAAATTTTACATATTAGTGCCCATGTATTAAAACGTATGTTACTTTAATAATTTTGTTCATTTCATTAGTAGGATCTATTTTACAATATTTTAAGTTTTACTCACAAAACTTCGATATTTATCAGTAACATTAGATATAATTTACATAGAGTATGTGTAAAAAAAGATAGTTCTTTTACAATGCAATTGTATACAGTAAAAAATATCTATAACAATTTATTTTACTTCTATGTAATATAAAGTGTCTCATTGAACTTCGATTAATTTATAATTAAATTATTCAGACTTAGTTTTTGTATCTTCTCGATAATGCAAAAATACTAAAGAAAATAAGAATACACCTCCCATCATTGAAAAAGCACTGACATAGTATGGGAATGCACTTGGAATAAATCGTTCATATTGCGTGTGCTGTAAAGGACGAACAGACACTTGAGTTGTACTATATAAGTGCGTCAAACCCATACGAGTATAATCTACTTTAAATTGATATACTCCATATACATCAGGAATCTTAAATCTTGCTTCATAGTGCCCTTTGCCAGTTGGCTTCATAGTCATGCGAACGAACGGATCAATTCGCACAAATTCTAATTGTAGGTCATTCGTTTCATAAGGAACCCATTTATCACCAGACAGTTTTTCTACATCGATGGAATACACAACATCATCTTTTACTGTATATGCTGGAGGAGGCTGTGTTTCTCCAACTTTGTGATGGTGAACAGCAGAAACTCGTATTACACCGTTTTCTTTAAAGACCCATTGAGTCATAGCTTTAGCTACTGCTTCATTTCCTGATTTTTCATATTTTTGATCACCTAAATATACAGTTTTATTTTATATTCGAATAAATATTTTAGCGTATCTATGTAAAAATTTGTATTACCTTGTACTTTTTGAATTGATTTTGTAAATGCTTCGTCGCTAAAGAAAAATAGTGAACCAGAGAATAAAACTCTAGCATTGTTCCTGGCTTGCAGAGCTCCAATTAATAAAGTATTTTTACCAACAGCATGAGGATATTCTTTGACTGGATTATTTGGATTATAAGAATAAGCAGAATTAGTTGCAGTTAATAAACGAAGTAATAAAGGATTATTAGTATCTGCTATTAATCCTGTTCCCTCATATAATAATGGAGGAATATTTTGACTTCCTACAATAACGGAAGCATCAATTAATGTGGTTGGATTAATTACTATCATGGTATGATAACCACTATCCGAAAGATCATAATTCATATGATCAATAACAGAAGCCCCTTCTTCGTCAATTTCAAAACCACATTCTGATGCCAGTTCACGTAATGCATCTCCTGATTGTGAAGATCCAGCAACCAATACATTCCCACCTCCATCGATAAAATCTGTAATAGCGTCTACGCTTAAAGAACCACCAAATTCTTCTATGGATGGTGCGAATATAATTAAATGCTGATATAGATATTCTCCATACTTTGAAAGTTGTAAATTAGCATCATCAGCTAATTTAAATATTAAACTATATCCATCATCTGTAATTATAAATTCATAGATCAAAATATCGAAAAAATGCATTTTATTATAAATTTAAGATTCCTTTTATAGATATTATATCGATTTCTTTCATATAGAAGGTAATAGAAAAATTAGTCATAACTGTCAGTGATAAAAAATACGTCTATTCACATACCTTGTAACGTTCTGAAAAATATGGAATGCGTTTCTTTAATTGCGAGATTATCAAGCAATACTAGAGTTGGTCCACCGGCATTCGCAAAAGCGAAAATACAGAGAAAAGATAAATATTTAAACGTTAAGCTCATTTTGGTTATCACCCACGGCTTTGCCACGAGACACGACCAGTGTGTCGTGTTAAAACGCTTAGGGAATTTAGTTCACGTTTAAAGGGGAAAAAAAATTTCAAGTAAAAATTTGTGTCGATTGAGGCACTATCTAGTAGCAAATTTCACAAGTTGTCGCTTATTACAATAAAAAAGGTAATAATAATCAAATGTAAAGGGTATTACAAAATGTTATATCGATAGAGGCTGTTATATGCTGTCATTAATGTGGAGACGAAATAGGAGAGCTACGATGTAATACTCGTCGAAATACAACGGAGTATTAACTCGTTACTTATTGAAATCGTTTGGATTACTTCTTACTTATTTGTTTACGTCGCTAATTAAATTCAAATTTAATTTATTCAAAGATTACTCATCACAGATTAAATCCATCAAAATTTTTATTTATTTGTCATTATATACATTACTTAAACGTAATGAACATATTTCTTATTATCATTATTATTTTCCGTCGCTTAATAATTTTTGTTAATTTATTTTTTACGTATATTTCCTTGCTATATATAATTGTATTATTTAGATGTTTGGCCTTCTTCATCTTCTTTAATATGATTTTTTATCCAATCTAGATAACTGAATACACGGGTAAAAACATCCGGTAGATTTCTTGCACATGGAATACCCCAAGAAACAATTCCGATTTGTTCATCTCCGTCGATAAGAGGACCACCAGAGTCACCCTGTATATTATCGAATATATATGTATTATTAGTAAATATTATTTTAAATATTTATTAATCGTTTTTTCAATAACATTATAGAAAATAATTCGAAAATACATACATGACAAGCACCTTCTCCATATCGATTTAAGGTACAAATGTTCGTGTCAGAAACGGGAACGTTAGGAATCATTACCATTCTGGTACACTTTTTTTGATCGATTACTTTTAGTTTGATGTATTGAAGTTCGTTCGGTGAATTTCCAGAAGACTGAAATGCGTCGGTATTAAAGTGCATTCAAGTGACTTTTTTTAGAAATATATATATATATATATACTATTTTTTTTTTTTTATTACAAAATTACTATAGTATAACATATACTTACACTTGTTGCACCCCAACCCGACAATGTAACATATTTGTCAATTTTTTTATAATTCTCTGTCGGTAAGTTAATCGGTTTTATTTTGTCGGTAAATTCGATGTCCTTATTAACTTTAATTAATCCGATATCATTTTTTATTTTTCTTTGGTTATATTCCTCGTGAGGTATTGTTAAATTTACACGGTACAGATCACCACCTTTGTCTAAGGTATTGGTTCCTAATACAATAGCCAGACAGCTAGCATCCACTCTGTTGTCATTCAATTAATGATATAATTATAAATTTAATAATATTTATATGTTGCGCTTCATTCATGAAGTTCTTTCATTTTAATGATAGAATGCGCTACTAGTAGAATTTTTTCTTCATTATGAATGTATGAATATTTCACTTAACTCACCCAGAAAGACAATGAGCTGCGGTAAGGATCCATCGTTTATTTAAAATAGAACCTCCGCAGAAGTGTTTTCCTCTAACACGAAGAGAAGCCTGATATGGAAATTGTCCTTCTTCTGCGTCCGAACCACCGACAATTTTCGGAACTGACGAATCAGCTGTTTAGAAAAAAAAAAAGAATTAATAAAGCTTTTTTCTTTTGCGATAATATTAATTGCTATGTTACGTAGACTATAGCGTAGCTCACCAGTCACATGGTACATAGTGATTACACTATATATATAAAGAAATATCAACATTTTGAATGCAATCAATTCAAAATACGTCTACTCTGTTTTCTACTATAGTTCCAAAATTCTCTCGCAACTTATATATATATATATACATGTATAGATAAACGACAGGTTTCTAAAGTCACATGTATTGAATATCATGTATTGAATATAAAAAAGAGTATTTAAATTTGGGTCAGATATAAACGATAGAAAATTATAATGTATCTCACGTATATTGAGATAACTGAAAGATATACTGGCGGTGTATTACTTATTTTGCCGGAAGAGTACTATCATGAGGTCAAAGAATACTGTTTGCAAAAAAAGAAAAACGTAGCGCTTAATATGATAATATTTGTAAAGTATTACAGTAAGTAATAAATTAAATAGCTAAATTACAATATTAATTATTGATCTTTTCAAACATTTATACGGATGGGAAAATATATGAAAATAGCGATATTTAATTTGTTACTTATGATTATAATAGTTCATTATTATCGTATAATTGAATTGTTTCAATTGTTATATATTATTGTATACGATCTATACACTTGAATTGTTTAGACAATTATTTTATTACACTTTTAATATTTTAATCAAATAGGAAAATTAAATTTCTAGTGACATCTTTTGTCATTTAGTGAATTTAACTACTAGAATCAATTGCTAGTTGAATTTCCAGACCTTATGTATTACATTGATTATTATTAGGAGGCACTGTTTTCAATATAAACATATTGTATTTAATTTCACAGATTATTTTGTTTAAAATAATATGTTTTTTTTGTGATTTTTATTCTTTTGGACGGAAAGATTATAACCTAAAAAGTTGTTCTCTGCTAGTGACAGCGGTGCGCTGAGTATACGTCTTCTTTAACGACGTGTTAACTGTGCAGATGCAGCATTTAACAAACATTTACCGCATAAAGTATTAATTATCAATTTTAATAGACAATGACTGCAGAAACTGTAGAAATCGAAGCATTGTCCATAAATGGAACTGGCGACGAAGAAGATGTTGTAACACCGTGGAATGTTACGAGTAAAAATGAAACTGGAATTGATTATGATAAATTAATAAGTAAGTTGTGAATTATACCGTATACCACGTGATAAGAAATTATTTAGATTTGTAATTAGAATTTTTTAATCGCTTGACATTACTAAATTTTTGCAAGTATGTTCTTGTAAAATTTTCAAATTTTGCCAATTTTATTTTGAAATGTTCATTATTATTTCAGAGAGATTTGGAAGTTCCAAGATAGATGATGAATTAATAACTAGATTCGAAAAGATTACACAAAAAAGGCCTCATCATTTTTTAAGAAGAGGGATATTTTTTTCACATCGTGATATGCATGTTATATTAAATCTTTATGAACAAGGAAAACTGTTCTATCTTTATACAGGCAGAGGTCCTAGTTCAGATTCTATGCATTTAGGACATTTAATACCATTTATGTTTTGCAAATGGTTACAAGATGTCTTTGATGTTCCTTTGGTGATACAGTTGACGGATGATGAAAAAGCTATATGGAAAAACATAGATATAGAAAGTGCTATTAAGTTAGCATATAATAATGCAAAAGATATTATTGCTTGCGGCTTTAATCCAGCTAAAACATTTATCTTTTCAAATTTAGAGCACATTGGAAATAATTCAGCTTTTTATCAAAATATGATTAGGATACAACGTTCTGTTACATACAATCAAGTGAAAGGTATATTTGGCTTTGGCGACAGTGATCCTATTGGAAAGATTGCCTTTCCGCCAACTCAGGCTGCACCAGCGATATCTGGAACATTTCCTTTTATATTTCAAAATAACAAAGTTCCCTGTTTGATACCATGTGCTATAGATCAAGATCCGTACTTTCGGATGACAAGAGATGTAATGCCTAAAATTGGATATCCTAAACCTGCTCTGTTACACTCTACTTTTTTCCCAGCATTACAAGGTTCTAAAACAAAAATGTCTGCAAGTGATAACAACACAGCAGTATTTCTAACAGACACACCCAAGCAAATAAAGAATAAAATTAACAAATATGCATTTTCTGGTGGGCAAGCCACTGTAGAAGAGCATAGGCGACTAGGTGGAAACTGTGAGGTAGATGTGTCCTATCAGTGGCTACGATTCTTCTTAGAGGATGATGAAAAATTAAAACAAATCAGAGAAGTAAGTTTTTCCTCATAAATAACTTTATTAGAGTATTTTGTTTTACAATTTCCGAATAATCACATACGATTTAAAATATTTCTAGGGATACACCAGTGGAAAGATTCTCTCTGGAGAAATCAAAAAAGAGTTAATCGAAGTATTACAACCTCTCGTTGCTAAACACCAAGAAGCTAGAAGTAAAATAACAGATGAAATTTTAAAGGAATTTATGACCCCGCGAGATTTAGGTTTTCTAAGTAAAAATCAGCTGTTAAACAACTAGAACATTTGCACAAAATATCCTTATTTGCAAGCTGAAATATACTATCGTTAACTTTTACTTAATTTATCACAAAGCAGCAGAACACATGTAGAGGCGTCTTTATACAGTATCTGGGCCTTAAGGAAGTTTTCAATGTTAATAAAATTAATTTAATTTTTCGATGATCCACGTTTATTCATAAAACCCATACTGTTAGTCTCTCCCTTTTACGTGACTACAGATATATGTATATATGTAACTCTAATATATAGATAAATATTATCGGCATCTGTAAAGAAGTAAATAATATCAAATGAAAATTTATGAATGATTACGATATCCAAATTATAGAAGTATGAAACATACGTTTCATCTTATAAAACGTTCGAAGTGATAACCGCGATAGAAAATATCGTAATACGAAAAACTTCCTCCACCCTTCCGTTAGCAAACGATTCGGCCAAGAAGCTTTTCAATTGGATGGACTCAGCCGCAAGAAAACATTTTGTCGGTACGTGGAATGGGCGGGGGGGGGGGAGGGATCCTCTATGAGGATGTAGATCAAGTAAAGTCGGCGATGTGAAGATATCTCAACGGAAATTCGACGATATAGTATGTTGGTGGTGGGTGGATGGAAAAAGTAGGATTGGAGGAGATAGAAAAGGAGGAGGAGGAGAAGGAAAGAAAAAGAGAGGGTGAGGAAATGCAAATGGAGAAGTCCAGTGTTTCCAGCACTCTTCGAAAATTGCGCAGCAGAGCCAGCATTTTATATCAAATAGTTCAATGTTTGCCGAGTAACCTGAGCCAATTTTGTCTGATAGTTATTTTCCGTGCCAACCTTTTTTCAATGCTTTATGTTGATATTATTCTCAGGCCTTTGGATAATAACGAACTTATCGAATATTATTTATATTGAAAGGCTTATATACCAATCGAACGTGTAAGAAATCGGATAATAATCGGCCTTCTCCATATGTATTTATGTATCCTACTACATAGTATATACACACGCATACACACATCTGTGGTGAGGGGGGGAGAGAGAGGGGCGTTGAAGATACATCGAAGAGCATATCTTTTTTGTTCTTTGTGTATTCTATGGAGACGAATAAATATTTATATCATTTTTATCGAGAGGGTTGTGGAAAAGAAAACGAGCTTTGTAATAACGTTGCGACCGAAGGCCAGCAAGTGACAGAGGAACAATGGCTAAAAGGATTTCGCAATAAAGTCATCCTCGACTATCTTTATTACTAGCAAAGCGTATATTCATCGCAAAAGATTCAACGGAAAATCTTTATCGTGAGAGTTCGCGTTGATATTACGTATATACATGCATACATGTATGTCGCAAAAGATCGTAAAAGTATGTAAAATCGAGATAATTATTATTTTCTTTTTTCTTTTTTTTTTTTTTTAGTGCATCGTCTATTCGGCTAGTACACACACACACACACACACACAAAAATAGTATCATACAGACATAGTATATATACACACACACACACATATATTTATATATTTATATTTCATATGTTTAAATCTGTTTTATTTCTTTCAGTTGTTCTTTTTCATAACGTTGAGTCCCGATTTATGTGAATACTTCTAGCGAGAGAACGTACGACGACTATGTTACGGGAATATTTTTTACGGCAGAGAAAGAATAAAACTTATATAATTTCTCAGAAGTAACCGCGTCTCTCTCTCTCTCTCTCTCTCTCTCTCTCTCTCTCTTGGTTGTCCTCCTCCCGAGGCAGTCGTTATAGTTACACCGTATATTGTCTTGAAACAATGGCGTGGTGGCAAAACAAAGGGATAAGCGAGAAAAAAGGTCAAAGACGAGACCGGTGAAATATAATAATACTCGCGGAGCGAGAAAGCTCGCGTTTCATCGTAGCGGTTTAACCCTCTCTCTCTATATATACTATACATGTACGGGGTGAGTTTTTCTTTCTTTCTTTTTTTTTTTTTTTTTTTAATTTAAATATCTCGATAACAACGTATTTAAAAAAAAAAGTTTGGAACAAAAGTTGCTTTATCTTGGGGGAGCAAACGTATGACAAAAAGATATGATTTCGATTGAATATGATCATTGCTATATAAATATGCAAAAAAAAAAGAAAAAGAAATTATAGGTATTTCTCTTTGAAAATACTATTTTTTTCACTTTCATAACTGTAAATGGTCACGAGTAAAAGAGAGATGTTTACGTGCACTTTGTAGCTGACTAAGAACTATATGAATTTTCCTTAATAGAAATACTTTCTCGTAATTTCAACCAGTTGTGAGATATTTGCTTGGAAATCTATGGATAGACACCCTGTATAGTGTCTATATCTCTCTCGCTCCATCCCTCACTCTTACTCTTTATTTCTTTCTATCTTCTTCTTTTTTTTTTTTTTTTTTTCTATTCACGGAATAATTTCGGAGATACTGACAATAAGTTAAAAGAGCTGTTTCGAAGTGAACGCGTAGAGCACGTCGACGTCTCTATATCGTAAATTATTTTCTTCGCCGGACATGTATTCGTGTAGCGATAAATTCAGGATATCATTTTTCAACGTTGTTCTATGATTTATTCGACATGGGCATCGTCATCGTGAACTTCAGATTCTATTTTCCAATTGTGATATAGACATACATACAATATAGATTCCAATCAGTAGTTTGTATCTTTTTATTTTTTTTTTTTAAACGATCATTGCTTTTTCTTTTGTTTCCAACGAAATGTCCCGTAATTGTAAAGAAATTTTGAGAATGAAAAATATCCTTTCGATTTAGATAACAATTAAAAATCTGGATATCTAATAAATAGGACAAACTATTAAGCACTTCTCTTATCGGTTTCTATTATAATTCGAATATTTATTTATCTCCGTCTTGATTAATGCTTAGAATAGAAGCATATTTTTTATTCACTGCATGAGTGATTCCGTTTAATAAAGGAAGATATTTTTTTTACGGCCTTCCCACGATAGCACGTGCTCAAGGCAAGAAAGAACATCTCATCCCCTATTAGCCCAAATTCCGTTGCGTGGCGTTTAGTTGTATTGTAGGTATAGTAAGTAGTAGTATATCGATGTGTTACGTTTTCGTAACCCTCACCAAATGCGATCCTCGATGGTTTAATGTTCCTGGATTTGCCTTGGGTAGTTGTAAGGATGATACATCTATGGTATACATTAAGCTACTGTGTTTGGCTTTTCTATTAGGTTAATCAAGACCGTGACTGTGAATACACGGAGTAGATGCTATATATGGATAGGAATACAGTTTGGAAGAAGGACTCTCACCTCCCCCCTTTACACTCCCATCGTACACCCTCTTGAAACCCTCTTTACACCCTGCACGTCGTTTCTGTCTTGTCTATGTGCTACCATGGTCGCGTATCCATGGCGAAATCGATACCCCCGCGAGAATAGTGTTGAAGCAAGCCTGAGTGAGAGGATGAGAGGGAGAGAGAGAGGGAGAGCAAGAGAGAGTGTGAGGATAACGTGTACATGTCGATATCTCAACTAACATCGAGGATACGCACGCGGAATCCAGCGACGTCAAACCTTTGCTCTTGTATGTCGACGCTATGTCGTTCAGGTACATGCAACTCAGCTTCGTTTTATTCCGATGCCGTTCGTGCGATTGACGTGCTACAATGATGACTTTACCTACCTCTGAGAGTCAGATTATTCGATCTATATATGTCTATATGTATGTATGGTATGTATGTATGTATGTATGGAAATATATAGGGTGGATGTAAATGATTAATATAAATTTTATGAGACTGATTAGAATTCGTTTGAAAGAGAATGTATGGTATTTATGTGCCATATAGAACCTCTATAGGTTTTTGAGAGTTGCGGGACGTGACCATCTTTAATTATATTTTCTTGAAAATATTAAGTATTTAATTATTAAATTATCCCGAGGAAATGATTTTTTCAAACATTTTTAATATTGTAATTTGTTTGTAGATTTTACTACGAATTAAACGAAATGTAAATAGTGGAAATTTTTAAAGTGCACAACCAATGAAAATTTTCAAGCGATTAATATTCAATTACTTACGCGTCACACAGTTCACCCTATATATTTGCTCTCGATAATTCTATAACGACGAATACGCCTTAAACAACATGCTTTCACCCCCTCTCTCTCTCTCTCTCTTCGTCCACATTACAAAATATTGTTCATGATGGGTTGTGCAACAGCGATTAAATGAATTTCACCTCAGCGAAATAGCTGAGCATTTGATTATTCGAACAATTCCTGGTATCGTCGTTCTCATTTCCCTTAACATAATGCAAATAGTCATTATCGCTGATTTTTACGGATGTGCTTGTACTTCCGTGTAATTTCATATTTGTGCAAATAAATTCGGAAAGTCGAAGGTCGCGAGAATTTAATTCGTTTCATCGACGTGCGCAATCTGACGGCATTTTTTCAACTCGCACGAAACGATTTTCACACGTTTTCAAAGGATTCAAATCGAGCGTGGTTGAATTTTATTACTATTAAAATATTAACGTTCAGGATTAAAACGTTGACATATGTGTGTAGACGCACGAGCGCGCACACTTGCAAAATAAAAAAGAAAAAAAAAAAGAGAGAAAAAAAACAAACACACGAGAGAGAGAGAGAGAGAGAGAGAGAGAGCGATATTAATCGTTGATGGGACGAACTCTCGCATTAAAGTCATTATCTTTTAACGAATATGACGCTCTTGTTCCGTGGTAATCCGAATCGACGTGTATTTTAAAAGTTTTATGTTCGTTTCAATGTTTATCTTCTCAACGCTTTCACGAGACATGTTCCCTTTACGTTTTTTTTTCTTTTTCATTTTTTTTTTTTGTTATTTTTTTTCTTGGAGTATCTCGTGACAATTTTGCTTGAGTCAGGACGTTCTTTGCTCGGTATAGAAGTCAAATAGAACAGAGGACCGAGAAACGGTAGTAACAAGAGAAAGGAAGAAGTAGAGCGTGAGAAAGAGAGAAAGAGAGAGAGAGAGACAGACAGACAGAGAGAGAGAGAGAGAGAGAGAGAGAAGGAGAGAGGAAGTGGAAGAGATAGATGTAACATTCCAAGGACATTCCTAGAAATTCGCGGGACTTAGAAAATTTGTAACTTTATAACTTTGGCAATTTCGGTACGCTCAACGGCCACGACGAGAAAGTATTAAGTAGGGTGATGTATGTCAGCAATATACTTAAGGCGAATGTCCGTTGGGATTTTAAAGCTGACACTTTGGATCACCGTTCTTACGCGAGAGGTCTTGCATGACTTTGCTCCCGTAATAAGGCAGGGATATTTTTAAGACCGTAAAAATGTTAATCGTTATGCTTCATTTCGTTCTCGCGTTTCGACCCATCTCTTCTATCTACATTTATTTTATTCTGTTTTTCTTTCTTTCCTTTCTTTCTTTCTTTCTTATTTAATACTCAAGAGTGAAAAAAGAGATCCTCTTCGTAGATCTAAAATGCAACTTTTTCGATGTTAGTTGAATCTGGTTTTATAATATTACAAAAATAAAAGAGAGAGAGAGAGAGAGAGAGAGAGAGAGAGAGAGAGAGAGAGAGAGAAATATACGATGTCGGAGATTATAATCGTTGATGAATAAATAAGGAAGGTAACGATGATTTAGATTAGCATATATTATGGATACTTTGCTTGAGGAACCGATCCAAATGAGATAAGGATACTGTCAACAAATCTTTTTTTAAATCGTGAATAAAAGAGAAACGAATATAAACGGATGATAGTTTTCTCTTTCTCTCTCTCTCTCTCTCTCTTTTTCCCTCGTATCGTTTATGGCCGATTATATATTTTTCCGGCTATAAAAGTTAAAGGGTTGGGACTTTATAACGGAAGATATATATTACTGATAAGTTTCTCAAATTAAAAAGTAAGCGCGTGCGGTCGTGGGTCGAGCCTAATGAATCTCGTTTAAGGACTTTAATTATCGTAGCGCATACGTTTTAAAGGGTTGATTATCATAGCTCCGCACGTCGTTCAAATACGTACGCATATTGCAGATAATTTTGCGACATATTTATAGGACTCATGTGTAAGTATGTAAAATTATAATTGTTAACGAAAATGTTGCAAATGATGTTAAAAATGTTAGTGAGATAAAAAAAAAGTTCATACATACATAGGTTTGTGTATGCGTACGTAGATACGTATATGTTTATCTTCGATAAAATATTCGGTGAAAAGTTGAAATTATTTCGAAATTGTATGTAGTGAGAGATTTGTACACGAGAGAAAATGTTGAGAGAAAGAGAGAAAGGGAGAAACGGAAAGAGAGAGAGAGAGAGAGAGAGAGAGAGAACAAAAGAATAAAAAATATATGATAGGAAGCAGAAGAGCTCACGACACAGTCTCATTGCGAGGCGGTTTTATCTTCTACGTTTTGACGATCGACTTTATCGGAAGTTCAAAATAAAATAATATTTTCGTTGGATACGTGTGTTTTTCGTTTTTCCAGTAATTGGCAGCGACGATGTACGCTTTCACAATGACTGGACGTTATTGCGTGGATACTTCACGCTCGATTTTCGAGTGTCAATTAAAATATGTGATGGGAAATGTCGAAACAATGCATCTGCCAGTTAACTGTACCCGCGAGAATATCGAGCCCCGATCGAGCTATCGACCAGCACAAGCAGACTACTGCATTTTACTTCTCTCTCTTTCTCTCTCTCTCCATCTCTGTTTTATTCCCCCCCCCACTATTTCTTTTAAACTCAAGTTTGTTTTTTAACACATTGAAGCATAGTTTCGAACGCAACGTTAAAGCGCGTTGTGATTTTAATAAATCAGTAACTGGAAGATCGATCATCGATTGGTAAAGAGTAGTTGAGAGTATAATAAATTTTATATTTTGCTATGTTATTTCCAAAAATTGAAATATTCAATCAAGCGCGGTATCAATTTATTTTTGTATATTTGTATAATTTTATAATTTATATAGGTACATATATATATATATGTATTTGTAAATTTTATCTAATTATTATTTTATTAAATGTACAAATCCACACAACACGAATCTAATATTATTAAAAATGTAATTCTTTTATATTTGTATATTTGTCAATTTTATCTTGGAAATATCCGGGCCTGAGAATGTTGATGAAATGAGGCGAATAAGACATTTTTATAATGCATATATACTTAATTTACATTTAGACTACCACTTTTATTTATATTCTCTGTACGTATATATGCCGACTATATAGTTATATATGCTAACATAAGAGCAGGGTCCCGTTGAAGGGGCATACGTCACTACGACGAGTAAACAATACAAGGGATAGATCATCCGTTGTTTTTGTTTTATTTATTCACGCAGTTTCGCATTAGCTACTGAACGTACCCCACCGCTCCTCTATGACAAAGTGTAAAACATCCGAGAGAAAATACATAACACAACAAATACTTCCGTGACATATTTTTCGTTTGCTCGACCTAACACGACGCACCTCGTTCATTAAAAATAAAACGTGTTTATACGAATTTAATATCTCTCAATTGGTACGAATAATCGAAGTTGTGGTTATTACAAAGTCAAATTTAATCGGATATTGGACATAACTTTTTTTAAAGGATAAGTCTCATCACGTTTCGAGACAATCCCTTATTCAGGCACGTTATTCAGGCTATTATCAAAGACACCGCCAATTTCAGGAGAGGAGAGAGAGAGAGAGAGAGAGAGAGAGAGAGAGAGAGAGAGAGAGAGAGAGAGAGAGAGGAACCAGAAAGAAAGCAGAAGGTAAGCAGGCAGACAGGCAAGTAAGCAAATAAGCAGTGAGTAGACAATCGGACAGGCAAGGTCCGACAGTCATCGAAATGGCCCCATGAATGGTCGTTTTTGAACGGACATGCGATAGCCGACGGTTAAGAAAAGAAAAGTGGTAGTGTAACTGAGGGATTCTCTTTCGATCTCTCCCTTCTATAGATCTTCGCGGCAGATCGTCATTCTAGATAAAAAGGATCTCAGTAATGTAGCTGTCTGGCCGTTTAATTAAGGAATCTCGAAAATATAGCTATTCACAATTTACGGTATAGTTAGAGTAGGATGAAACGTTCGTATATTCGTTTGAATCTAAATGATTTAAGATGGGACCGGTTATGAGTACGAGATCAACGCCGTACAGAACAATGATTTCTAATCGGCTTTCGAGGGTCCGTTTGTACAACAAGCCATGACCTACCAAATATGTTCTCCGTTAAGCGGAGCTAACTGGATAATTGCTTTGGATATGACGCGATATCGTTAACAGCTGACGCCGCGTGCTTACCGGTGTCTCCCGCATAAATTTTGGAAGATCTCTTTCGGCGAGATTGTTTATCGATAAGTTCAACGATAAAGGTTGAGTTGAGCTTCTTGATCGAACGTAAAAATTGATTTTCCTACTTTTTGCCGTGAACCGATTTTATCGAGTTTAACATCCACGAAATATTACCGGCATATTTCTCTCCTCTTTCGTGATCGTTTAGAAACGGAAAGTGTTTGCTCGTTCACCGAGAGCTTATATCTCGTCTCTTCAAATTATTTTCTCATAATAAGCCTTTCATGACTTACCAAGCGTGGTATTGAAAGGGCAGTGATAGAGCGAAAGAGAGAGAGAGAGAGAGAGAGAGAGAGAGAGAGAGAGAGAGAGAGAGGAGAGAAGGTGGGTGTAGGAGAGAGAGAAAGAAAGACAGCAGGTGGTAATATGGTAATAAGGTTTCAAACCTGTTTACGATTATCTCTTCTCCTGATAGAGAAAACGAGAGCATCCACGGATTTCAAACTGGTCGAACTGCTCTGGCGAGACCGAACGTTGTAAGAAATCCGATATGCTTTTCCGTTCTCCTTTGGTACATACATACAGTTACATACACACTCACGTACGTGAGAAGCGCATTCGTTAATTAAAAAGTAACGATCTTGCTCGAGACACGATTAAGAATCGGTAGAACGGATAAGATTACGAGAAATACTTGATATTACATGATCAGTAGTCGTACTTGAATATCGAGTACGCAAGAAAAGTTCGAGTATCGATCTTGTTAAAGAGCAAATGGATGATAGATCTTGTAGATAGAAAGGTGAATTCTCAGTCACGGAGATGCTTGAATTTCTCTTCGGTGAATCTTCTTCGACAATATCCTACTTATGGCAATGTAATACACGAGAAAGCACGGCGGCAAATATATCGGAATTATTTATTTCTCATCCTCAATCCTCCGCTTTATCGTGAAAGCAATTTCTGTCGACTCCGAGGGAAATATCATCTTGTTTTAGACAGATATCTACGCGCGTCCTCGTGTCATCGTCGGTTACAAAATTCTTTTGGCAATTCCTTCTTTTTCTTCTATTTTTATTTCTCGTACGCGAGCTTAGACCCTGCGGGCTTTGAAAACGAAGACAAATTTCAAGATATACAACGAGATGCCTTTCTTGGACGAATAAAGTCGGTTAAAAAGAAGAATTATATGAACGTAGGTACGTACGTATATTATGTGTGTCTACCTAGCACTATACGCGTACATTTTGTATATACGAATATGTATATGCATGTAGGTATATATATATATATATATATATATATATATATATATATATATATGCGCGCGCGGACGCACGCACGCAAGCACACAAACACCACATCGATTCGCGGGAAACCGATGAAAATAAATCTTCGAGTAATTCAACGATTATGTTCGAATAAAAGTGGTCAATTTATCTTTTGATAATCGATGTTTCGATGCGACCTAAAAACGGCCTTTAATTCAACTCTTGTAACAACGTTATAGTTAACTTTTCAGTCGCCACTCACGCAGCGTTTTCTATAGCGATTCTCTCGAGTTACTACGTAAACTCGGGTCTATTTTAATCAAAATAGCTCCGACGCTGGAGCTATTTTCAAGAGAGAAAGGTCTCTACTGATTATCCTTCCTAATGAGATTAGTACGCACGAAGGGAACAACGAGCTTAGAAAGTTTATCGATTCTTTGTTAAAAGCTACTTCTTTGTAGACAAACTCCAAGAAATTTTTGTCACGATCGAGTATAACGCGACGAACGTAAGGTATGTACATATCTTATTTATCGTTATCCTTTTAAACTAGTCATCGATCTTTATGATAATTCCTTCGCCAGAGAATCGTACTTGTTTTTCGACGTGAAATGCGAAAGTCGAAAGCATTGGTACCGTACTCGAAACCAATACGTTTCGAGTGTCGAGAGTAGGTACGCGACAATGAAACATAAATCTTAGCGGAAAGGAGCAAATAGCAAGCGACGCTCGGCGACCTTAACAATGATATACAGTCTGTTTCTACGAGGGTCGGCATCCCCCTCTCATTGTCACGATCACTAGTAGTACCGTCGTCGCTTATCCGAGATAGAGCGGGGAAATAAATAATAAACTGTTGTGGCAGTTTAGGAGCTTAGAAAGAAAGATGCTAGCGGAGTGTAAAAAACAAGCTCGACAATTTTTGTCGTTTTGTCTTTCGGAAAAAATACGTGAAACGTCTTAAGAACCTGTTTGGTTATACGACATGAGTAATATCAATGATCAATGTATTATTATACATTTATGATTTGATTTTACGACACCGCCAAATCAAAAGTTTTTAGAAAGTGACTTTATCTTTTCGTTTTATTTTCTTTTCTCTCTCTCTCTCTCTTTTTTTTTTTCATTTTTCTTTTCAACATCACCGACTAATAATCTTTCACGGCCATGGAAATGTAGTGGGATAAAATTTGCTTGGTACCTAGTCCAAAACTTCGTCGACGTCAAATCGAACCGGAACCGACACCGATGATATTCAAATCCGTGCTTGCGCGGAAAGCAACGGGTGTCGTGGCAGCTTTCGAATAGTAATCTCGTAACTGTTTGTTCGATCCGTAACGCAGATTGCGGATTCGCGCGATGGAATTGCACGCACCATCCTACCTTCCGTTTATTCGCAGAGGCTTTTGACGGCCTTGAACTTACGAAAACGTCATCAAGGTAAGAGATGTTGCATTTCGTATGTATTTATCCATGTACGTGATTCATTAGACGAGCGAGAGATAAATTAGGAAGGATATTTCGACATATAGAATGAAAGTTTCTTCTTCTTCTTCTTCTTCTTTTTTTTTTTCCTTTTCCCGTGCTCGTTCCTGCCGATAAAATTCTTCGAATTTTGATGTCATCAATTTGTAAGTTCTATCGGTCGTATGGCGACGCGATGTTCGTTTGTCCGTACGAATTTCATCTCGTCTAACAAAATTTTATGCCTCTTGAAAATGTCCGCCAGTCGGAAGGATTATCATCGTTAGTTTTATTTTCCTTTCCGTTATCTCAACGTACAGCACACATGTACATCGGCATGCGAACAGGCACACAAATTATATATGTCTCATATCGTTCCTTGAGGAGATAATCTTTCTGATTTATGACGAACGAGTTCGAAAAATCGACGATAGATGTCTTAAATCGTTGCATGTAAGATCGTGTAGGGTGAATTAATATATTTTATCGTTTGATCTCGCAAAGGTAGACCGAACGAATAACGATACTGATGGTTCACGAGTCAAAGAAATGTTTAGTTACAAGCTCCGAGATGTGGTCGGCAAGAACGTTTACGTGTGGATGACAGATGAATGCGTCGGTGAATTCAAACGAATGCCGATAACAAGGCATCGATGTTTCGCCTCGAGGGAGCCCTTTTCGAAGATGTTCGGTAATAAGACGATTAAGATTCCATGGAAGTCGTTTCAATAATTTCCGACTAATGAAGCCGAGAAACATGAAAACCACCGATCGTTCCGCTCCTTTCACTATCGATGTTTCAAAATACAAATCTCCGAGGGATGTCAAATTTTCTACACCTTTAACAGAATCCTACGATCATCATTAAACGAACATTCTTCTAATTATAAATCTCTCTTCGCGGCATTTATACAATCCGAAAGAATTTAATTAATTTTCTCGGAACCCTTTCCCTTAAAAAAAAAAAAAAGAAAAAAAGGAAGAAAAGAAGAAAAAGAAAATTGAACGGAGAAGACTGAACTTTGGACGTTGAGCTCATGGTCGAACTATTTCGAGTCAAGAATCGAAAAAACTACGCGACGGCTGGCACGAAACACAAAAATCGAAGTTCATCGGGCCGATCGTGAATCTCGATCGGATAGCCGAACGATCTCCGATTAGTGTCACGCCCCGACCGTCGTCCGTTTATTCCAATAACGAGAGTTCCATGCCACTGGTAGAGAAAAGAAAGGGCGCAGAGGAGCGGAAGAGTGACGAGCTTTACAAAAAGAGAGAGAAAGAGAGGGAGAGGGAGAGAGAGAGAGAGAGACAGACAGAGAAAAGCCAAACGTAACTCGCGTATTGGTCTGCGAAATCGTGTCGCTATTATTTGTCGACGAGTTGATTGTCGATTGGCTACGAACGCGTCGAAGAGAGGTACTAGTAATTATTACGACCTAGCTGAATTCCAAAGGGCAACAGAGAGTGTTACTCTGTTCTACGGAAATGAAGAGACTCGCGATGCGAGCTGAGCGAATGTAGTACAATCCTCCGAGCGAATCATTTTCTAATTTGCACGTTGGATTAATGCAACGACGTTCCGAATTTGTGCTTATATATATATATATATATATATATATATATATATATATATATATATATATATACATACACGTATGTTGGTACTTTACAATTAAGTACATATCACTTTTCACCGTCTACCATTTTGGTCTTACGCTCTTGGTAGAACGAAGTCGTGATTTTGTTCCTGTGATGGTCGTTTAATAATTAAAGCGCTTATCTGGCTGGCATGAAAGTAGTTTTAACAAAATTGCAGGATATCGCATAAATGTAGTCCGAACGAACGTGTGTACACGAACGTAGAGATAGACGTAGATAGAAAAAGGAAAGAGAGAGAAACACACGCGCGCACACACACACACACAGTGAGAGGGAGAAAGAGAGAGAGAGAGAGAGAGAG
>OU426853.1:5555160-5577660 GCA_911387685.1 Dolichovespula media
GATTCCGTTTGATTTGATGTCAATTTAAGCAAAATATTTATCAATTTATTCCTGACGATCCGTTTTTTTTTTTATTACCGTTAATCTTTCCATATAAACGTTTCGTCAATTATAATCATTTTATACCTTCTCACTTTGATCTTACTTCTTTTCTTTATATCGATCTTTAACCCAAGAGAAAACAGAATTCCAGTCTCGTCGGTCGTACACACATACACACACGTATAAACGTCAACGAAACACCAAAGTAGTTACAACGGCATTCTCTCTCTCTCTCTCTCTCTCTCTTTCTCTCTCTCTCTCTCTCTCTCACTCCCTTTATCCGTGGTATGCATCCAACGGGGGAATACAATGCATTTTCATAAGACCACGACAAGGAAGTCTCCGCGACGGTCGAGAGACGTTCGCGCATCAACGCAAAGATAGAGTTCGTGTGTAAGTCTTGCGGGCACGCAGAGAGTGAGAAAGAGAAAGAGAGAGAGAAAGAGAGAAAGAGAGAGAGAGAGAGAGCAAGCAGCAGGCGGTAGCGCGGAATTTCTCTTCGGAGAATATGTACACCCTGGCGAGCTTCTACCGTCGCTACTACTGCTGAATTAATCGAATCGTTCTGGAGAATAACTTATTGTGGCTGGCGTACATGCCACTTTGCCTTCCAGCTATAATCAGTACGCGTGTATAACAGAGAGAGAGAGAGAGAGAAAGAGAGAGAGAGAGAGCGAGAGAGAGAGAGCGGGAGAGAGAGTAGGTGTACGTATGCATAATGTTCTTAGGAGACGAGCGGGATGTTATTGGTTCGTACATATATTAACGAAGAAGGTTGTTCTATGGTTAGCTTCTTACGAAACGCACTACGTTGATGCGCCTGTAGTCCTTTAGTATAAAACCCTTCGAAATCTAAAGTCGGCGCAGCATATGACATTAAAATTTCTTAAGAATTTTATTTTCCTTCATTTTCCTGCGAATATATTCGTCGTTAATTCGAAGGATTATCTTAAAATTAATATCAAAAAACAAAAGCTGATGGAGAAGTCCTTATTCGATTCGTTAGTTATCTCGATGATACTTACCCACAGTTCCGTTCCAGTGACAGTTTTAATTTCGTAGGAGGAAAATTGGTCGGCGTTACTTTGAACGAAGTGCCCACTCTGTTCCAATTATCAGGAACACCGTCTTACGGACCTTCTAAAATTGTACGTTTCACGAAGATTTCGGAACTCGAAATCGTTTCGAAGAGGGATGTAAGTAGAGAAGTGGTCGAGGAGTTCGGTGTCGGTCAATAGATCAAACAGGTTTCATTATTCCGAGATCGTTACGGCTCGACAGTGAGCGTGGCAAGTTGAAGGGTAGGGGCTTACCGTTCTTGCAACAAGAGGAGGAAGACGCGTCGCGTGGCACACCGACGAGTGGTAGGAGAACGTTCTATCTCTTTTTCTTGTAAGGTATATACAACGGTCTTCCTCACTCTCTCTCTCTCTCTCTCTCTCTCTCTCTCTTTTGTCCTGGAACACTTGAGCTATCTTCGTTGCTCTACAAGTTTCTTCTCTCTCAACGACACCCGTACGACGACTTGTTCCCTCCCTCTCTCGCACTCACGTTCTCCATCCTCTCTTATATACGCACCACCGTTGGACTGGCTAGCGTACGGCTCGTGCGGGTTCGGTAATATTCGTGTGAATTCGGGCACGTTCGCCGGGGTAGCGGCGCGCGCCTCGTGTCTCGCGGAACATATCGTTCAGTATGCACCGTACAGTCGCCGGCGTTGGGAGTGTATGGTTTTCCGTGCTGCGAAAATCGCCATCCGAATGAATACGAATGAATAGAGATATATAAACGAAGATAAGGGAATAAAGAATACGAAATAATAATAAAAAAAAAAAAAAAAAAAAAAAAAATAGATTACCGTTGAATAGTGCAAATTTTATAAAAAGTATCAGGAATCGATTCTTCTATTCGATTCGACAAAATTAATAGAAGATAGTGTCGCGTTGAAAGAAGGAAATTTTTCAAGAAAAAAATCTCACGTATTTTTCACTAGCTTTTCCTATCTTCTTTTTTTTTTCTAATCTCACTTTCTTGTGATACGTACGTATAGATCGTCGTCCTCGTTAAAAAAAAGGGGAATCGTTGAAGGGTTCTCGTCGGGTGGATCCTTGAGAGGTCGCGAAGTGGTAGCGATTAGGCGGTGACGTCTTTGGGAGCAGTCACGTCTTCCTTATTCTCGAACCGCCTCCCCATCAGGGATGACGGTTTTCGGTGAACAACGTACATAACGGTCGATCGTAACGGTCGAACGAGGGGGTATCCACGGTGGAAGGAATAGCTCGAGAAGAAAAGCGAAAGACAAAGAAGGATAGTAGAGCGAGAAAACGAGAGAGAGAGAGAGAGAGAGAGAGAGAGAGGAAGCGAGAGAGAACGAGAGAGACAGAGATAATAATTGTTATGAACACCGACGTGACGAACGAGCGAGTTCGTATCGTTCGAGGAGGCGGGAATACATCGGTACAAGAAACGAACGACACGCGGCCTGGAGAAATCGATCGCCTCGAGTTTTCAACAAGTTGTAAATCGAGAAACCGCCATTTGTACGGTTCGCAAGGAGCTATGCGGTGAAGAAGTGTCGCGAGTGCGTGTCTCGCGGTGGGGACACGGATCTAACGTGTTTTCTGTTCAGTTTTGTTTTCCTTTTTTTTTTCTTTTATTTTTCTGTTTCCTTCCAGACATATTCTCGTCCTTCGTAACGATCTACGGAGGACTCGATAACCGGTACATACGTGACTAACGTCGTGAAGCATCATCGATTGGAACGTCGAGTGACTCGTGAAAAGGATCCTCGGAAGTTCCTTTCTTAAACGAACGTCTTCGCCGAGAGATTCTCGAGTGAGTGATTCGTGCCACCGTAGGTCTATACTGCGACGCTTCGAGATCGACGAACCGCTTGAAATGAATTCGTTCTCGTGTCGGAACATTCTAACCAGCCAATAACAATTGGATAGGATTTCATAATCGATATTGGAGGTGAGTGCAGTTATCGTTCTAATTAAAATTTTATTCTATACATAAGTAATAGTGAGTTCGTATACGGAGTTAAACCGTATCGTTAAACATACAATACGAGAAAATTAATAAATATTTACGAAAAGTACTACTACGATCTCACGGAAAGGAATGGAACGTTCGTTTTATCAATGCGACAATCCTTACTTACGATTATACAACCTTTTGTAACTATTTTAAGAGGCCCATGGTTCGGAAAACATTGTCATGTAGCAATAAATCGTGGCTTGCTTCCCCTGTTTTGATAATGAACGGGGAACCTGCTGTTACAAACGTCTGGCCTCGTTAAGGCGCATTAGAACGCGTTATAATACATCGCATTATCTCACCGAAGCTTAATGATTCGCGCTTGGTTATATTGAAATAAAATCAATATGCCAAAACATATGCATTCCACAACAAAGAGATTCCTTCTCGATATGTTCCGTTATGGTTATTGATATTTCGATCGAACTTGCACGGGCAGGAAAATTTCGAGGCTGGCCGCGTTTAATTTTCTCGAAATTAAAATAAGTATTCGATGATATTGAGAAGTGGTTGAGTGAAAAAAAGGGGGACCCTTTGTGCGCGCGTGTGTGTGTGTGGTGGGCGCGTTGGACGAAGGGATTGTTAGGAGGATCTCGCTGGCGCGAAAACGAGCAACGTGATTGGTTCGTTTGACGGTTGACACGATGAAACGCGACTCGAAATTTCGCACTTCGCTGGCTGACGCGGGCGAGTCGTCTGGAGGTAAAAAAAAAAAAAAAATAATAAAAATAAACCAAGAAAAAACAATGAAAAAATAAAAAGAAAGTAATATTCTCGGCTCGTTAGTCTTCATTATCATCGAGTCATTAGCTTTTAACCGCAAGTATATGTATACATACGCCTTGTATAAAACCACGAACACTGTTGGTCAGGTTGAGATAATTGAAGCGTCACTGACCGATCCTCGGCTGTGCGAAATTCTCATCGTTTCGATGTTAATTAGCGACGCGAAAATGTTTACATCGAAAATGTTCGAGTGCACGAGTAATAATTTAATAATAAACTTCTCTCTCTCTCTCTCTCTCTCTCTCTCTCTTTCTCTTTTTCGTGCGCGTATATAATGATGTGAAACCACCCGACTACGTTCGTATCAGGATTTTTGAGGTACCCCAAGGAATTAGATTACAGGAAAATTAATAGTATACTACCTTTCGACGTTTCATTTGTTTTTCTTTTCTTTTTCTTCTTTTCTTTTCTTTTCTTTTCTTTTCTTTTCTTTTTATTTCACGACGCTTTTGTGTGTACGTTGACGAACAAATTATAATTATTATGTATTCTTTATAGAATGTCGGTCGACGTCAGTCCGTAGTTTATGAAACTTGTACTTTTCTAAGGATCGGCTAAACTCCTTTAAGATTCAGAGTGGCACGAACTTCCGCCGTTGAATTTTGATTACTTTATTCTTTGTTTAAGAGGAGAAAGAGTGAGTGAGAAAGAGCGAGAGAGAGAGAGAGAGAGAGAGAGAGAGATGCAGAGAGGAAAAAAGGTGAACACGTTGATCTCGTAATACTTAGATACAACAATTTTTCAACGAGAAAATTGTCCTTTTATCGTTACAAAATTCTTACATTTATACACTGAATTATTTCAAGATTCATTATGGGCATCCGAGGTAAAGGTTCAAGAGAGATAAAGGTAGAACTAGGTTGCGAGAGAGAGAGAGAGAGAGAGAGAGAGAGAGAGAGAGAGAGAGAGAGAGGTCGTACGAAAAAGTCGTTGAATTATTCGTGATCAGAAGCTTGTAGTTTCGTCGCTCTGGTATCCAGATGAACCCTGAGACTCGAAATAGCGGATTAACCTGAAGGGAAAGTTTCTATTTCCTAAGTGATTTTGGGTTACAACTTCCAAGGTCCTGAGATCCAGCGATTTTCATTGATGTCGGCCAGTTTCGTACGACAAAGCGCTTCCTGTCGACGTAACACGAACCGTTCGTCCATTACTAATGAGATACTAATGAGGTACGAGGGGTACCTTTCCTTTTAAAACGAACTATCATAACAACAACGACAACAACAACAACAACAGCAACAACAACAACAACAATAATAATAATAATCAATGTTAAAAAGTTCTTTCTTTTAATTGATTTTATCTCACTTAATTGGATTGCATATTTTCTAACACATACATATAAGGCGCTTAAGTGTATATATATATGTATGTATGTATGTATGTATGTATGTATGTATATGTATCGTGTCCGGTACATTGAAACATGCAGAGATCGATTACAACTCGTCTTCGAAGAATAATATTCTTTTTAAAGAGGGTGAACCAATTTAGTGAGAGAACAAATGTGCATCGCTAATATATTAGAAGCACTCCGAGAACGATTTAGTGATACGCGATGCTCTCTTGGTTGGATCGGATCGTTTGTTAGGAGAAGAAGCCGACTTCAAAGAATTATTCTACGAAGCGAGAGAGGGGTTACCGCCATACGAAACTCGTTCAAGAAGATGACTGCTCACGCGATGTGCTTTGAGACGTATGTATACATATATATATATATATATATATATATATATATATATATATATATATATAGTATAGGATAATTCCTATGGTCACGATCGCGTTTTAACAATCTAAATTAGGCTCTTGTCACTCGTTAACCAGTTATTTTCTTGAATCTTGAGGGACTTGAGAACGTTCGTTCTGATGTAGGAAGAACCATGAAAACAATTTTTGGGCGTTTCGGGTGCGAGCGAATCTGCTCCTTTTCATTTTACTTTGTTTTATTTTATTTATTTATTTTTATTTTTATAAGTGATAGGTAGTCATTATATATGGATTTACGTACAGACGGAGTGGACGCCGGTCGCTTCGGGCCTCGTAAGATATGGCCTACCCGCCCCCTCCCCCTCCCCACGCGACAACATAAAAATTTATATTGTATAATAAATTTAATTTAATATCCGTTGGACACGGTATATAATATATTTGTTTCATCAACATTTGCGACTGTATAATCGAATTTAGACGATTTATTTCTTGCTTCGTCATTTGCACGAATGGTCGAAGAGGGAAAATATACGTTAAATATTCTGCAGAACTGATTCATTCTAATGGTATTCCCTGGCCTCCAAAAAAAGAAAAAAAAAAAAAAAGAAAATTGTAACGTTCTCGAATACTAAATCCCGGCTAATAATGATGATATAGCGTATCTAATTCTAACGAGGATTTTTTGATACGCAGTATACTTTTCTATAAGAATATTTTGATCTCCCTGATTGTAAGAAGGAAGAGATTGGTTACATAACGATATTGAAAACATAGTGACGCAACGGAATGTTGGGTCTCAAGTTATTGTAAGAAATATAAGAACGTTTTATTATTATAAATCATAGATTATAATAGTCTTCATGGACGTCACTTTTCCTCCAATGTCTTCTTCTTCTTCTTCTTCTTCTTCTTCTTCTTCGACTTTTTCCTGGATTGTTTTGTATTTTTACTATTTGCGTCTGGGTTGCATCAGAATGGCGCTTTTTAATAATTTATCGAGCAAATGGAATGCGTAATATCTCTAGCAGAGCTACTTCGAAATGGGAATCGAGAGAAACACTCTATTTGACGTAAGACTTGAAATTAATTATATCCGAGCTAGTTGATTCCGTAACGTTGCGTTCTCTCTCTCTCTCTCTCTCTCTCTCTCTCTCTCTCTCGAAATGAGTAGAAAATAATATTCCCTGTATTTAAATAATTCAGAGCGAGTAATCAGTCGTATGTAACGAAGTATGTACATTTATTTTAATTTAAATATATATATATATATATATATAATCACCTCAAATAGCTTTTTATTTTTTTATTTTTTATATTTCATTCATTTTCGGTCTTATAAATTTGTTTTCCCATATTATTGGATTTTTTTATAACGAAGATATTTGAGGTGGCAATAATTATTGATTTTACTCGGTATATACGTAAATACCATACATACCTGTCTATATATATTGTACAAAGGTTTTGTGTACATACGTCAAAGTCGTATAATGACGTGACATTTTCATTGAAAAAATTCATTTCTTATTATATTAAGACAGTGTTCTCTGTTTCTCTCCTTTTTTCTCTCTCTAAATATGTACACACACACACGCACACACACGCACGCACGCACACACACACACACACACACACATGTACGTATATATGTGTGTAGAGATGTACGTTGCTTGTTATTACGGAAAGGAAAGTGGATGTAAAATGTGGCATTGGAAAGAATCGAATGGACCCGTTTCCAAGGAATAACAATCGGTATATTATCAAGAAACGTTCCTTTGAAGGCACTTTCGTAAAAATCTTGGCGTATCTCTTGGAAAGCTATTTTCAGAGATATATAGATAGATACGGGCGGGTGTAGTATCATCATTGATTTTGCATTTTTCTCTTTATCTTTATATCTATCTCTATCTTTATCTCTCTCATTCAGTTAACGTAGTAAATATCTACGTTACTTTGCTTAAAACCTTTCTTCGATCGCCTCGTCATTGAATCTCATTATTACTCTCTCTCTCTCTCTCTCTCTCTCTCTCTCTCTCTCTCTTGCCGTATCTCTTTTGCGAGATAAGTGTTATCACTTCGAACGATATATTAAATCCGTATTTAGGCTTTGACTCGTTGCATAATATTTATAAACGTTTAAAAGGCTTCCATGGTTCACGAGGAATTATTATCGATAAGGATTACATTATTCGATTAATAATTCAAACGCAATAGAGAAGAAAGACTAGGCCGATCGATTTCGCTTAGAATATATAATATCGGTTGTCATAACAGCCGTTACGAACAAAGATCGTTAGGAGCACGATGCTTTTGATAATGTTATAACCATCATCACCGAACAGAGTAATCGAGTACGTTAACGTTTGGCTCTATGGTTTAATCGATAGGTAGTGTACTCTTGATCGATTTAGGGGAAATATCGTAAGTGTACTTGAAAAGAGTGTACTCGAACGTTAACGGGATAATAATGAAGCACCCAATACGCAATGTCTCTTACATATTTAAATTATCGAGATCATTTATAGGTACTCGTAATGTTTATATTAAAGTATACAGGAAATCATTGCGAAAGTATTATAGTTGATTCCGTACTAATTTCAATCGTTAGAAACTTTTCACAATACCAATCGAATTTTCTTAATGTCGATATCTCGTATCGCCAATATATATATATGACGTTCGTAAGTACGAGAGTAGAGAAGAAGTGGAGGAGGAACTGGGAGGTGGCTAGTAATGGCGATGGCGATGGTGGTGGTGGTGGTGGTGGTGGTGGTAAAGAAGGAGAGGAGGGGAGAGTACAGGTCGTGTCCCGATTTAATCTCGATCATACGCGACGACGATCAGAGGCTATGATTTCAACGTCCAATGATGCTTTTACATCGAGATCTCTGAGCTTAAGCACTCGATTACATTCTCGGAATTATGTCCTTCGGAATCTTCCTCGGATTCTCTTCGTGGCAGACATCGGCTAAGAATTTGAGTTATTTTGCAATCTCTCTCCATCGTTATTTCCTTTCTCAATGAAAATCGTTTAACTCTTTTAAGTGAGTAGATTTTGATCATGTCGCGAGATCCTATAATGATTTCGATTCGTTTACCGCTTATAATTGAAACGATTTTTTCCCTTTTTTTTTTTTTTATTTTTATAAGTTACAAAGAGAATCTTATGAAGGTAGGAAACAGAGAGATCGTGATATCGGATTCCTCCTTGTAATCCAACGGCGTTTTCATTACGTTCTCTGTACTATGCGTCGCCTTGTACGATTCATTTTCGAAAGCATCGTTGCGAGTAACTCAACGATGGTGAGTGCGTTACAAAAAGAGATGGAGAGGGCAAGAGAGAGAGAGAGAGAGAGAGAGAGAGAGAGAGAGAGAGAGAGAGAGAGAGAGAGAGCCACACGATCGCGGATTCAATGTATAACGTCAGCAATCGAGACAGTGATCGAGAGTTCCATCGGCAACGGGTTTGGAATTGCCGATGGAGCCGAATACGAGTCGGTGAATGCGAGAAAGGAGAATCAGCAGAATAGAATTCAATGTGGGAGAAGGGTGGATGACAGGGGTGGTAGGTAACGTGGAGCACCGATGGAATGGAGGAGTCGAAGAGGAAGAAAGAGAGAGAGGGAGGGAGGGAGAGAGAGAGAGAGAGAGAGAGAGAGAGAGAGAGAGAGAGAGAGAGTTAGGTGGACGCGATGGGTACCGTCCATGATGGAGGAAAACGGAGTACGAAGGAGGGTGACAAAAATGAATGGCAGAGCCAGGAGTTTGAGCTTTAATGTTCCTTGCACGATGATGTCGAGCTTGAAATGTTTTGCGCAACGAGAAAGATGCTTCGAAGGAAGGACTGATTCCTAGTGCTTTACCTTCGTCTTTTCGCGCGCGCGCGAATGTATGTATGTATGTATGTATATATATATATATATATATATATATATATATGTATGTATGTCTTTTTCTATTTCTATTTCTATTTCTATTTCTATTTCTTTCCCTTTCTATCTCTTATATATATATATATATATATATATACACGTATTATACGTACATATGTATTGTAAGATATGATTTACCGGGGAATTGCTTTGGAGAATCGTATTTCACCGTCGATAGTCCAAAGAGAGAGCTCTGTTTCTTGAAAATATCTATCCAAGAAGACGACTACGACTACGAGGACGACGACGACGAGGACGAGGATGAGGACGAGGACGAGGACGAGGAAGAGAAAGAAGACGACGAGGACGAATAGAAGTGGCTTTGAGCGAGCGTGCGTCTGCCCATAAATCGATAAAAATTATTATTAGACGATATACGTGAAGTTTGCTTCACGGAATTGGCCCTTTTATTGTTTTCTCTCTCTCTCTCTCTCTCTCTCTCTCTCTCTCTTTCCTTCTCTCCTCCTTTTTCGTTTTTAATATTATCAATCATTGTATTCTTCTCTAATCAACGACATCTTATTTTGTTATCGACGATTACTTCGATATGTTCCGTTCCGAGCTTTTATTTGATATTGAGATAAATCACGTAATTAACGTCGAAGGAAGAAAATGTAAAAATTTGAACGATGTTGTATCGAAAATTAGGCCGATTCTAGATCGTTTATATTCTTACGGGGGAATCAATCAAATAAAGAGGCTTCTGCAGTTAACAGTGAGAGCGAGCGAGCGAACGAGCGAGAGAGAGAGAGAGAGAGAGAGTGTGTGTGTGTGGAAAAATGAGTTCGAAAATTCCATCAAGGATACTAGCGTGACCACGATCGCGCGATGTCAGACTCGCTAGGAAATGTAATAGCCTGGCAGGCACTTGTATTTGATATAGGAGCATTTGACGTTGACAAAGGGTTGTATTCGATAAAGCTAAGGAGTCGCCGATAAAACTATCCAATTTGTCAATTTTTCAATACTCTTAGATGCTAGAACGGAAAGGCGAAATATCGTGGATGTTATATGTTCTCTCTCTCTCTCTCTCTCTCTCTCTCTCTCTCTCTCTCACTTTCTTCCCTCTTTCTCTCTTTCTTTATCGTTCTCACAATAGATACCAATCCTTAAATCATCACGGCTTCCAAATAAAACTTATTATACATTGCTGCAATCCATTAACGCGTATGAATTTTAATATAAATTTGTCTTCTTCAATCGTTATCTATTATTTTATAAATTCTTTACTTCAAAGAAAGAAAAAAAAGAATGTTAATTTCGAATCACCTTAGAGATATTTATATATATATATATTCTATTCACTTTGTCGGAGAACACGCAAGGGCAGAGTTAGTTTTCTAATGCGATCGTCCTTTGATTATCGTTCGCATCAAGAACTTATATCCGTAGACGTTCGGGCATGTACCAGAACCCATAACGAAGTTCCCTTTGATCCGTTCCCTTGGAACGAACCCCTATGGTAGTAGCTCTGTATATTAGGCGGTAAATTCGATATAGGCGCGCTAAGTTTTCGCCGACGTGAAACTAGGTCATTGTTTCGCGACAAGGGATATTATTTTTCTCTCTCTCTCTCTCTCTCTCTCTCTCTCTGTTTATCTCTTCTTCTTTCGAAGGATCACTCGATACGAACTTTTGAAAAATATTTCTATGCAAACCTGGCGCCCGCATCTTTCTCGACTTCCTCCTTTTTTCTTAGCGCGTTCGAACGAGCTTATCGAACATGATAGATCCACGGCGAAACATGCTTATAGATATACTTAAGATTATAGAACGAAAGCTTTTCTTTATTATTATTTTCTTCTTTGTTTTTCTTTTTTTTTTTTTTTTTTTTTTATAGAACTAGAAAATCACATATCTCTTTAATACGAAATAACGAAATCCGTTGGTATAAATCAAGTACCTTTAGCATTAACGCTTTGCGTTGGGATACAGCGTTAGGGGGTGGTTACTTACTACTTGTTTGTTGGTTCGATCAAGTTTCACAACGTCCATTCCGCCGTAAGTGGTGTACCGTAGGAAAGACAAAAGTTCGATGGGAACTCGATGTTAGCACACGCACGGTACTTGAGAAGTAATCCTTTCTAGACGTTAGGTATCACCGATAGGAATTAGTAGAGGGATCGACGACGACACCGCTGTACTATCCGGACGCGTTAACGCTCTCAGAAATGGTTTCGTGATGGAGTTAGAGATGCGCTTCTAGTATGCATCTTTGTGTATGTTTGTGAGAGTATATACGTATATACGTATGCGTTAGAGGGAGAGAGAGAGAGAGAGAGAGAGAGAGAAAAGATAGGATGGGGATAGAGATAGAGATAGAGATAGAGATAGAGATAGAGATAGAGTAGAGTAGAGGAGTACCGCATTATGCATTGGTACAGTACTTGCTTTGTAGGAGCGTCAGTGTCGAGCGAGTAGGAACCGCTTAAATTGCATTTTAGCGCTGGAGGAGTATCGCGGACGTTAATCGAGCTTATCGGTTTTGCACTCGGCAATGTACCAACGCAATGTCGATCGGTTTTAACGTCTGCAAAAGCCGATACTAATGCGTAATGCGGGTTTCCCCCAACGTTCGGTCTTGTAACGCACGCGTTAATACTGCTATCTACCGGTTGTAACTGTTCTCTCTCGGCTACTCTCTTTCCCTCTTTGTCCTTTCTCTTTCTCGCTTGGTTGCTATCTAATTCGTTGGTTGGTTGGCCGGCTGGCTGTTTGGTCGGTCGGTCGGTTGGTTGGTTGGTTGGAGGTATAGGTAGGTAGGTAGGTAGGTGGGTAGGTGGGTAGGTAGGAATGTTCGCTTGGAGGATGCACACGACGTAATGATCACGACGTAAGGACAACCCAGGGCTTTGGTATTAACCGTCTAGCTCTTCTCGGTGCTTACGAGAAATACAGGTACCACTGGCTTGGTTCTAACACTCAGGGAGTTAGTAACGTAACGTAGGTTCCATGGACACGAATATAGTATTATGGCTAACCGTCAACACCAAATGTTTACCACCTACAATTATTTTTACTACCCTTCCGTAGATTTCATTCGAAGAAAATCGTTTCTTTCAAATACCATGGTTAAAGATCATGGCGTGTTTCGTTTCTTTTTTTACTCTCTCTCTCTCTCTCTCTCTCTTTTTTTTTGTTTTTTACTTATCTTTTTCTCTCTCTTTTGTTTCCATACGCGTCGGAAAGAAATTCGTAATTTTTTCTTAGATCTAAGGTTTTCCCCATTTGACGATTTATCGGCAATTTAAATGCGATGTGTACGTGACGTTAACAAAATAGCTAGATACGTTAGTATCCATTACGCGTTTAACAGTAAAACGAATCCGTCGTTTGTCCTGACACGGGTCGGATATATGAGATAGTAGGAACGTATGAAAAACATCTATGGATATTTTCGTTAGTCGTCGCGTGCTTAATGGTCCCGGATTACGAGCTTAGAAAATGGTTACGCTCGCGGTAATGTACCCCACTCTTATTTATTGTAATCGCATGCCAGGGCACACAGCTTTTGGTATCGCGTATTCCATTACTTTCCCCGCACATGAAGCGTTGCCGTGAGAATATGGAAAGTGGAAATTAATGTTCCGAAGCACGCCTTAAAACTTGCGAATTTATTACGGGGTTAAGACGTGTTATAGATTTATAGCTGCGCGCGCGCGCGCGCGCGTGTGTGTGTGTGTGTGTGTGTGTGTGTGTGTGTGTGTGTGTGTTTATACATACATATATACGTACATATGTATGTACACATGTATGCAAGTATGTATTTGTCATGTTTTATGTCGTCGTTATAAATCTTGTCGATCAAGCTCAATACTTTTTGTCCTTGTTTCTTCGTCCTTTCGAATAAGAAAAACAAAGTCAGTTGGGACTGATCAAAACTCTTGTTCGAGAGAGATAGAGAGAGAGAGAGAGAGAGAGAGAGAGAGAGAGAGAGAGAGAGAGAGAGAGAGAGAGGAGGACGACGATAAAAAAGAGAGAAGCATTCTGTACAAAAGGGACGAATAAACAGGAGATAAGAGCGGTATAACTTTGGTCGTCGGACGTGTCACGTTTCATGTGTCTTTCTTGATATTAAATATATATATATATATATATATATATATTATTTTTGGGGTAAGAAGGCATCTCTTTCTCTCTCTCTCTCTCTCTCTCTCTCTCCCGAGAAATTTTTTTCTTATACTTTTGATTTCTTACATCACGGCGATGACGGCTTCAATGAAACCGATTATACGGGGGGAAAGAAAAAAAAGAAGAAAAAAGGAAAAAGAAAGGAGAAAAGGAAAACGAAGAAAAACCCAAAAGTTAATTTCTTTATCTCACGATATGACAGGTAGTATAGCAATTTGTAAAAGGCTCAAGGGGATCGTCGTGTCTCGAAAATTGTTCGTAGTTATAATTAATTTAGGCAAAAAGTTGCAAATTAATTTTCATCCGGAAGGTTAACATTGGAGGGTGAAGAAGTGCGAGGGAAAGAGAAAGAGAGAGAGAGAGAGAGAGAAAGATATAAGGACAGAAGACGAGAATGTTTTATCAAGAGAACAACCGAACGTTAAACTAGCTGCGTTTGCTGAGAGCTTATTCGTCAGGTACCACGGAAGTTTATTACGGTTAACAATTTTGTTTAGCCGCCGACTTAATACAGGAAGACGATGACGGAAAAGTTACTGCGAGTTGTTTGGCCTAGAACGTGAAAATGAGGTGACGGCTTCGATTAAATTAACGACTGACGTTAAACTCCCCATTCCCAAAGGGTTTTAAGTCGTCAACGCGCGTACATACGATCGTCGAGGTCGAGAACGTCCTAACGACATTTTATATTTCTGAAAGTGAGAAATCAAGACTGTGTTAACTAAGTACTCATCGTCGTGTGTTTGCTATTAAGAAAAATCAATTTAATGAATATCGCTAATTAATAGGTAGATACACTTACACACACACACACACACACACACACACACACACACACACACATATATATACATTGTCGATATCGTCAAAATGGTTATATAAAGAAATATCCGATAAAATGATATATACCTAAAGGAAAACAAAGGGTAACGAGTTTTGATTAAGAGATTTACATCCTTGTATCTTTTTCAAACAACGAAATACCATTTCAAGAAAGATGATTAAACGAAATGGGTATTTTCTTCTGATGGGTGTCTCTCTAATATATATATATATATATATATATATATATATATATATATATATATATATATAATGTTATATTTGTATATACATACACATATATTACATACTAACATTTAAAAATCTTCACTCTGTAGGTATATCAAGTACGAACGATCGAAATCGTTCGAACGGATTACGAAAAATAACGAGAGAGTCAATATTTTTGACTCGAATATGTATTTTTCTACCTATCGCATACGCGTACACGCACACGAACACGCACATACATACACACGGATAAATATTATACGTATATAACGACGAAAACCAAGGAGAGTCAATATTTTTTTCCACCTACGCGCGAGAGCTTACGTGAGCGTTAACACACGCATGTACACATGGACGCATACATATCTATACGACGATTTAAAATATAATATATTACTGAATTTCATCGTAGACATTTTAGGACGATATTCTAACGTGGACTAACGATGATATTTGCAGGTTCGCGAAGACGAGGAAACAAATGGGGAGGATTGTGAACTAGCAAGGACGACGACAACGAGTAGTAAGGAGTGAAGGACCGCGAGGGTGAGAAAAGAGGAGAGTGCAAGCCTATTGCATCGGTGGAGTGTTCGAGTCACAGGAAGTGCTTTGAAGAAAGAAAAAAAGAGAGAGAGAAAGAGAGACAGAGCGAGAGAGAGAGAGAGAGAGAGAGAGAGAGAGAGAGAGAGAGAGGGAGGGAGGGAGAAAGAGAGGAGACTGTTGAAAGAGTTGGCTGACGAAAAGTGGTGGGTGTTAGTGGGGTGTGAAGAGGGGGGAGGGCGAAGGGTGTTGGGGAGAAACTAAAGGGTAGTCTCGCAAAAGTGAAGGAAAAAAGTGAGAGGGCGAAGAGGGACGCGAAAGGTTATCCCATTTTCTTCTATTCCTTCGCCTCTGGTTGTAGGAGTAAAAAAAAAAAAAAAAAAGAAAGAAAGAAGGGAGAAAGAAAAAGGAAGGAAAAGGAAGAAAGATAGAAAGATAAACGGAGGAAAATTCGAAAAGGCGAAGAAGTCGTCGTGTTGGGGTCACGGACGAACGACGACGACGACGACGACGGCGACGCGTTGTTGGACCGACTACGTGAAGATGCCACCAGATGAGATGGCCGTCTCCGTCGTTCTCTCGTTTCTTCTCGCCATTTTCCTCGTCCCTTGTCACGCGAGGATAACCAATCAGGAGATTGGTAAGTACCCTAACGACGAACGTATTACGTTATTGCGTTCTTTCATACGTGGCCTTTCTTTCTCTTTCATCTTATATACATTATTTTTATATATATATATATATATATATATATATATATATATAACCTTTTTTCTAATCATTTTTATCTCTTTCTCATCGTCAACGATTATACAGCAATATCTTATACTTCAATTAACGCTATAAATCATTTACCGATATAAATCTCGAGTATATATATATATATATATATATATATATATATATATATATTTAGTTTATATATATATATATGACTTTCGTTACGTGTATGCATATACACGTGTATAAATATATATGTGTGTGTTTGTATATATGTATAGATGTGCCGTATCTATGTATTCACATAGCATTAGTAGAGATTCCTACGTACTGAAAGTTCAACGAATGTGTGAATATTATTTTTCACCGGGTATGGTGCATAATATTTTTTAATATCTTCGCCAACCGGTAGAGAAATAAGCCGGATGCTACGTGCGTTTCGGCTGGTATTATGGGATTACATTCACATAGGTATACATATACATATACATATATATATATATATATATATATATATATACATATATATATATATATATATATATATATATATATATATAATGCGTTCGAAAGAACGAAAAAAGAAGGAAATAAATAAAACATAAAAAACAAAGGAGTGATATTTTTGTGAAGATTATCTTCGTGTAATATTCTTATATCTTGAAACAGTGAGTTGGGGTTTGTTATACGATTGATTGGTTGGTTGATTGGTTGCTTGGTTGGTTGGTCGATTTGGTTTATGATAAATGTTGATTGTCAAATCAACTAATAACTTGCTTGGAAATATAAACGGTATATTCGTAGTTAGAATATCCCTAACGAATCTCGATTACCATGCGAAATTGTTCGAATAGAGGTCGTAAACAACCGTATGAAAAACATTTCCATCTAGGGTTTTCGTACGAGTTATATTATATATATATATACATACATACATACATACATACATACATACATACATACATACATACATACATACATACATACATACATACATACATACACATATGCACATACATTTGTTTTCGGTTGGTTTTCACTTTGCGGCGGGTGGACGTTGCTTTGTTTACGAGATGAAAAAGTTCATACGATGAAAAAAATGTTTCCCTTCTTCCTCAACCCCTCTACCTATCTCCTCCCTATCCTCCCTCCTACCCTTTCCCCGTCAACTTGGATAAAGCATGTCCGCGTAGAGCCAACGTTACGAACCGATATACGAAGCGTATAACAACTTACTTGGTAATACGTACAGTTTGCGATCCGATCAAGTCTATATTGAACTTTTTCGATTGTTACAACTCTTATCGATGAGAGAAACTTACCGGATTTTCGATAGATCGCGTGTTGGACTCTTAACGACGCATGTGAGCGCGACGTGTTCGTTACGAATCGTGAACAATTAGGTATTCCCGATACGCGATTTTAATTATGATTGTTATATATCGTTGATTTGTAACAACGTTATATATCGTAACGTATCTTCAATATTTTTCTTTCTTTCTTTTTCTTTTTATTCTTCTTCCTTTTATATGCATTTAGAGTAGGTCGAAATTTTCTTTATTTCGAAGAATAAATTAAAATGTTTTTCCTTAATCGAGAAAAGAAAATTCGAGTTTAAATGGTGACGAGTTCGTACGTTCGTACGTTCGTACGTTCATACGTTCATACGTTCGTACGTTCGAGTTTTACATTTCGAAGTGGAGAGAAGCTCAAGCTCAAACCTTTTTCTTTCCTCCGTCAAAGTTACACTGGCCTGGGAGTTAAAGCGAGTTAAAGGTAGGTTCGCTCTTGACCCGAGAGAGCGGTTTGTCCTAACGTCGTAGTCATCGTATAGTAGTAAAGGAGTAGTAGTCGTAGTAGTAGTAGTAATAGTAGTAGTCCTCGTAGCACTAGTCGTCGTTTACCGTGGCGGACAAATTAGTTTCGCGTTGCCGAGCTCACGTAGCAATCTCTATGCCATTAGATCTCACGAACGGCGTCGTGCATCTTCCAAAATCTTATCGGCGACGAGCTGTGCATGACCTTTTGACCAGACGATCTTTTATCTCTTTTTATCCCTGAAAAAGATGAAAAAAGATGGAGAATATTACTTCGACACGACAAATCTTATAACGATGTGTCCATTTTTTCTTTTTCTTTTTACTTCATAATTCTTAGATATTATTGAATCGATCGATTTCGATAGGAGATATTATGCGATATCTTATGGGAATTTAATTAATCGAAAACAAGAGGAACAGAGATTCCGCGGAATCGTTGGGAAACATAACCTACGTGCTTGTGAAGTTCGACCCTCGTCAAACAAATCTCCGTTTCTATGTGCGACTACATATGTCAGATTGGATGAGCTCGAGCGTGCTCTTATGTACCTACCTACCAACCTACCTACCTACCTACCTACCAACCTACCTACCTACGTACAAGTGCAATGCGTAAACAGGTCAAAAGACCTCCTATTTCTCCGTCTTTCGGTGTACGTGCGAGGGATGAAATTGTACCACCTTTGACGGTAGCCGATGGAGTTTTTGTCTCGTCGACGTTTAAATCCTCGCGTATCCGAGATAAATCTTGGCGAATCGTTAATAGGAATACGACGTAAATAGGAGAGGAGAGAGAGAGAGAGAGAGAGAGAGAGAGAGAGAGAGAGAGAGATCGTTCCAAGTCGAGGACAACTTTAGCGAATGAAAATTTTAATAGGAACTTTCGGTATTAAAATTCCGTATCGGCGATAAGCGTTTAACCAGTAAATGAGAAGTTGCGTAAACCTTGGGGGGGGGGAGGAGGAGGGAATGGCTTTAATAGGATCAAAAGAGAGAAAGAGCGAGTGAGAGAGAGAGAGAGAGAGAGAGAGAGAGAGAGAGAGAGAGAGAGAGAGAGAGAATATGGGAAAGACGGAGAGGAAAGAAAAAAAAGGAAATATACAGGGTGTTTCAAAACGATACGATAGATAAAAATTAATCTTTTCTTGCGTTTCTCTTTCTCTCTCTCTCTCTCTCTCTCTCTCTCTCTCTTTCTATTTCTCTCTTAAATAAATTCAATTAGAAATTTCTAAAACAGCCATTAGAAGAAATGAACGATGAAGAGTTATGTTTGCATTGTTAAAGAACGGATCAGGAAGGAACAAAGGAGAAAAGATATCTACTTAAGTTGGTAGCGTAACGGAGAATCACGAGAACGGGAATTAATCGCGGCAGTTCTTTAGTCTGCGGAAAATGCGTCTGGCGGATCTTAAATTAAGCTAAATTGAATCGGTTGCCGCACGCTTGCGCGTGTACGTGAACGATAAATCCATCAGCCAGCAGGTAGGATAGCAGAGTTCACTCTCGCGCAAACATACACACGCGTGCACGTATACACGCAAGCGCGCGTGCACGCGCGCATATCACACACACACACACACACACACACACACACACACACACACACACACACACACACACACACACACACACACACGCGCACACACACACACGCACACACACGCACACACACAAACATACACACGCACGAGAGAGAGAGCATACATACCATTGGTACCTATATATAAAGACATAGAAAGCGAATGGCCGAAGAGAATATAGGGGAACATACGAGAGGTGATTCAGCTTCGATTTAGGTAGCTGAATTCAAAGCCGAACGTATAGGAAAAATCCGCGAGCTTTTTGATCCCAGATGGTGTTAGGATTTTTTTCGAGGGATGGATGGAGACCATTGTGAATTCGCGACCTCCTATCGGTCCCTTCATTTCTTACTTTATTTCACATACGATCCATCACCTTATCGATAATAATCCCTTCGTATATACAACTAATCGTATATCGTTTATGAGAATAGTTGTCCATCTAACCCAAGGCAATTTACTTTTTATCATCGAATAATTCGTCTACGGAGGACGGTTAATCAACGAGTGCATAAATCATTAGGTTATCGATTGCTTGTTTTTTTTTTCCTTCCTTTTTTTTCCCCCCCCCCGTAGAAATCACTTATGACGAGATTATTATTAATTACGAAGTCAACCAAAGTGTATCCGTTGTTCTTCTTTTCTTCTTCTTCTTTTAATATAATTCATATAATGAGGTAAACGATATGATAGGTGATATATCTTTAAATACGGAGTCTTTTTAACGCTTCTTTGTCACGTTTATCACGAGAATGAACGATTAAGTACGAGTAGTGGCGTTATGTTTTATTTAATATCGAACGTGGAACGGAAGTAATTACGGTCTCTCGAAGCGTAAAACCAGAAGGCTCCTAGCAATGTTGGCGGTGATGGGGGAGGGGGGGGGGCGGGTTGATGGCGGTGGCGGAGAGTAACGCGGGGTAGTTGAAGGAGAATCCCGCGAGGGAAACTAAGATGGAAGTCAAAAGAGAAGCCAACGGAATGGTAAGGAAAAGTAGACCGAGAAAGTGGTTAAATCCCGTGGAGTTTGCCTCGTGGATCAGACCCGTTTCGATAATTAAGATTAAATTAAAATTAGACTACTTTGCGGGGCTGGTTGGGCGGGCGGTGATGGGTGGAGGGGGGTAGAAAGTGGAGGCGGGAGGATAACAGAAGTATGAGTTGTAAGGGGGGTCGGAGAGGAGAGAGGAGTTGTTCGCGTCGGTGTTTCGCTGAAACCAAAAAAGAGAAAATCTTCCCTTTGGTTTTCTCGCTTTTAGAAAGTCCAAAGAGTTCCTTCTATCTCTTCCGGATGCTCGCCAATCAATGGCCTTTGTAAAATGATCTTCTCCCTGTATATCCTTCAAACTTATTTCAAACGCTTCGTAGAGATATTATTAATCGAGATGATACGAACGATCAAACAATACACAAACAAGTCTGCAACTTATTTACTTGACAAAAAGATTTCCCGTATTCTTAAGATGAATTATTAAATCGAATTGACGTTACACGTTCGAAAGGGTTCTTTTGTTTTTAAACGTTGATCGTTCGAGGAGACAAAGAGTAAAGGGAAAAACGGAGAGAAAAAAAAAAAATAAAATAAAAGAGGAAGGAAAAGAAAAAGTCTGATTAATAAAAAGTTATATCAGGCGACGGGAAACTATTCGCAGTGGTTTCGTTTTAATAGCATAATACGTTTGATCAAATCGATTTCCTTGTACGTTTATCGGTAAGAGAGAGAACTTTTCGAATTTGATTACGTGAGCTAGATATACTTTTTTCTCTCTCTCTCTCTCTCTCTCTTTATTTTTCCTTGACATCTTGAAATATGCGTCAAGATGCATTATTCGCTGGTACATCGGATTCGTGGGAAAAGTTTCTGATGTTGGAATATCCCGAGGGAGAAGCTCCACGTGAGCGGGAAAAGACGTGCCGTCAAAGTGACTATAGCTTACACGTGTGTGTACATATATATATGTGAACGTGTACACACACACACATACACACGCGCGCGCGCGCGCGCGAGCACACACCTTTCTTTCCCCCCTTATGGAAAGTGGGTAAGGACGGTTAATTTATATACAGAAATTACAGGTTCTGATACATATTTCATGAATGAGAGACACGGAGATACAGTGCTAATGTTTTTCTTCAGTATCAAATAAAATAACGTTGTAGAATATTTATAATATATAATATATAATATATAATAATAATGATAATAATAATAACAACAACAATAGCAATAATAGTAGTAGTAGTAGTAATAATAATAATTATAATAAATAATAATAATAATAATAATAATAATAATAATAATAATAATAATAATAATGATAATGATGATAATAATAATGCCCGGAAGTGGTAGGGTCTATGGTAGAATTATAGTTTACTCGGTACGACTAGCTTTTTCTCTGTCGAGCAGTATTTTTTTCTTTTTTTTTTTTCTTTTTTGATTTTTTTCTTTTATATAAATAAAAAAAAATATGCATCAAGGAAGAAACTTACACGAAGAGACCCTTTAATTATCCACAAATCCCACGTAATGGTAACGTCCTAAGTTGATAATATATTGTCCGACCTTTAACATCCCTATAGCCTATATTAGATAGGATGAATCCGCCGTTTGCATAAACTCACTCCTACTACTTTCATTTGGTATTTGCTTGTTCCCCAAAGGGAAAATAGATAGAAAATGCTTTTGATCTATCTGTGAGCGAGTGGTTTGAGAACGTAAGTGATGTAAGCGAGAAGATGAAACGAACATTAGGGAACGAACTCGTTCGAGAGTCGTGCTACGAGAACGCTTCGAGATTATGTCAGACAACAACGACGACGACGACGACGACGACAACGACGACGTTATTTTCTAATAAGATCGGACTTCATTGTTATAAAGCTAAAGTCTTACTCTTAAGACGTCGTCGATTCATTTCTAAGAACCGTTTTCGAGTTTCGTACGGGGCCGTAGATAACTTTCGATGCTTATTGTTAGTAACGACAACCAACAATAACAACCAACCGAGGAATACAACGAAAGGAAACGACGACGACGACGACGACGATGGCGTAGAGGACGATTTCAAGAGAACAATGACTCGTTTCTGAATTCCCGTTAGTATTATTAGCATTGGCAGAGAACGCAACTCTTCCTAT
>OU426853.1:5582660-5587660 GCA_911387685.1 Dolichovespula media
CACGTCCTTTATTTCGAAAGATTTCTTAGGAAAACTCTCGTGTTATTTCTTTCGGGAGAATAACATGGTTCGCTGGACCAGCTTTCTCTCCTTCTCTCTCTCTCTCTCTCTCTCTCTCTCTCTCTATCTCTCTCTCTATCTCTCTCTTTCTCTTTCTTGCCTATTTATCTGAGAATCCAAAGACAACTTTTTGGTTGATCAACGCTTGGCAAACGGTCAAACGAGTTCTCTCTCTCTCTCTCTCTCTCTCTCTCTTTCTCCATGGATGTGTCCGCGAGTTGTTAAGCCCGTTACGATGTTACTGTACTCTGGACGCGGGACGTCTCGCGTTTCGTTTTTGCCTTGTACAACTTGTGACAAGTAACGATTTTCTAGCTCTCTTCTTTCTCTCTCTCTCTCTCTCTCTCTCTCTCTCTCTCTCTCTCTCTCTCTCCCTTTATATTCGCGTTACTTAAAACATTCGTTATTATACGAAAAATTCGTTTCACCCGTTAGTAGATAACTTTTAAAGATCGCTTTAATTCCGACCCTTATCATACGTTCATTTTTGATCGATAAAATATATATATATATATATATATATATATTTTATCACACGATCGCATTGTATTTGATTGACTTAAATAGTCAGAAAAAGACAAATTAATTAATTATCGTTTTATCTGCGATGACGGTATATGTTTCTCTCCTCTTTTTTTTTTTTTTTTCTTTTTTTTTTCTTTTCTCTTCATTTATAAAATAAATTTCAATTCGAACGATTGATACGAACAATTATTAAAGGATAATGAGTTTATCGATCCATAAATTCTATATTATATATAATTATGATAGTAATCTAAACCGAATAACGTTAAACCTGATTTTCCTGGCGCTCATGAAACTATTTCGCTTCTTAACCAAAATTCTATATTTTCCTTCGTCCTTCGTAGTTTCGCTCGATAGGACGAGAAGTATTCGAGGTATGCAGTCGATATATATATATATATATATATATATATATATATATATATATATATATATCGTTCCTCTTTTCACCGAAGCGCGAGAGACGCATCATCCATCCAGAAGGGAAAAGTATAAGATGAAATTCTAATCTCTTTTGTGTCGTATACCACTATCTTTTATCCGTTTCTATGAATGCGAACGCGAATGCGAATGCGTTTACGTACACACACACACACACACACACACAGAGAGACAGAGGACACACACGTACATCCTATGTATATCTACTATACGTTCATGGATATTTAAATTTCCTTTTTCGTTTATCAACGCTCGTACCCCGTGCGATATCCTTTTCTCTTTATCCTTCTTCCTTTTTTTATTTTATTCATTTTTTTTTTCTTTTCTTATACTTATTCGACGCGTGACTGCAGAAGGAGATACAAATGTTGCTGCGTCGTCGAGCGTGTCGGCATTGTAAGTGAGTTTTCTACTTGATCGCATCGGCCGTATCGTGCGAGAATTTGCTCCTTAAGGGAAGTGTGTGTGTGTGTGTGTGTGAGAGAGAGAGAGAGAGAGAGAGAGAGAGATAGGGGGGTGGGGTGAGGAAGGAGAGAAAGAAATAGAAAGAAAGAGAGAGTCAGAAGTTTTTCGTTGCTTTTACAGTTTGTATGTCTTCTCCTCTCCTCCCATACACACGTATACTCGCATAAACGCGTACGTATTTGTCCATGGTTATGTACATATCTCTCCCACTGATTCACTCGCTCGGAAAACGTCGTTACAAATTTTTTTCCATTGAAGACAAAAAGTGGTCCCCCCTTTCTCTCTCTCTCTCTCTCTCTCTCTCTCTCTCTCTCTCTCTCTCTCTCTCTATCGTTCTCTACTCTACGCCGTAGTCGCTTCCACGACGCACAATCGTTCGTTCCGTCCGGCAATGCTCCGCTTTTCCACTTGGTATTCGCCGTTGCCAGCTTAAATTGCATCACACACGTCATTAAACGTTAAGCACACGGAAGAGAAAAATTATACAAATTTTCTCTCTCTCTCTCTCTCTCTCTCTCTATCTCTATCTCTATCTCTATCTCTCTCTTTGTCTATGTCTCTGTCCTTCCACCTCTTCTTTCCTTCTCTCCTTTTTCTCTTTCGTTACCGTCCGCCTTTCAGTTCTTTTTACTCGTTTATTTATTTATCCTTTTATTTTTTCCTTTCCCGTTTTTTTTCTTTCTTTCTTTCTTTTTTCTTTTTTTTTTTGTCGTCCATTCCCATACAAACAACGGATAAGTTTAATCTTCGTTATCGTCGCAATAACAAGATTCTTTGTGATTCGCGACGGGTTTTCCCCTTTCTTTTTTGGTTTTTTTTTTCTTTTTCTTTTTTTTTTTCCCATTTCGATCGATAACGTTAATGATTACATCCGTTCTTCGTCATATATATATATATATATATATATATATATATATATATAAAATATTCGTAAATATACATGTATCTAATCGCGTATATAGGGAATCGCGGAATAAATAGAGATAATCGAGGTGTCTGTTAGACCGTATGATTTTACTTTGTTAATGATCGCCCACACCAATCATATAGATTTTATGGTGAATCTAATTACTATACATATATATATATATATATATATATATATATATATATATATATATATATATATATATCGCGGTTAGCCGCAAGTCGTTAACAGTTACTACGCTAATGTAGAGGCACATTTACGAATGAATTCATTTCACATACCGTAATTCCATTTGTGTGCTTATGTTTGTTTGCCTGTGCCTGTTTTCTTCTTCAACAAACACATTCCCAGATTTTTTTTTTTTTTTTAATTCCTTTGAAAGCAATCGTTTCATTGATTGATTGATCCTCACTTTCGGGATCGCCATGTTTATCTTTGTTATCGATCATATTGATTACCTACCTATTTGCGATGCACCTGAACTAACATAAACATCATTCCACGAGAGGAAGTAGAAAAATGATTTTTATTGGGCCAACTGACGCGTGATACGTAATGTTACATTTTGTTTGAAGCGATTGATCACCGAAACTGTATTGTGATAACGTCGGCAGTAGTAGAAACGTATGCCTTTATTAGCGATTTCCTATTTCCATGGTTACCGGAATTACATGGTGTTTGTAATCGATGGCGAGCTTGGCTCAACGCGTTTTACGGATCAATTTTTATTGGTCGTTTTCACTGATTCGTTTATCAAAGCATAACAAAAAGTTGATTTTTGAAAAATGATCTTGATATCTCATGAAATCAGCTGAGTTCTTCTAAATCGTTGTAAACGGTATCGTTTATTTATCGTTTATCCTCGACAAGTATTTGTTTGCGTTCGAAAAGGATTTTCGTCGAAACAACAATTAAATTAATAAAACGTTATTTAGAGAATTTTAGAAGAAGGACACCTAACGAGCGTTACCGCGCATTTTTCTTTTTTTTTTCCTTCTTTTTTCCTTCTTTTTTGTTTTTTTTTTTTATTTTTGATCATCTTAAAAGATCAAGTACAAGGATTATTTAACGATCCCGTAATCTCGCATCTACTCGTATAGATTTATCTCAAAGGATTCGTGGAGGAGTGCTTTCTGCATGCTTGTTGTTTATTCATTCGATAATCTAGTCGAATAAAATCATCAATCCAATACCGTCGTATCGACGATATTTTGGAATCCAAGAGAATCTCTCAACGTATTACCACAGGAACGTTAACGGTTCGAATTTTGTCCAGATCTAGTGCAATGGACTTCACGGGAATACCTACAATATTAAATTCTTGCAAGGGGAAATGCATCGTAAAGCGTTGAATGTGGGTCGCGGCCAGTTCGTTAGAGTTATCGGTTATCGGTATTGCGAGAAGAGAGTGAGAGAAAGAGAGAGAGAGAGAGAGAGAGAGAGAGAGAGAGAGAGAGATAGAGATAGAGATAGAGATAGTTAGAGAGAGAGAGAGAGAGGGAGGGAAGAACGGGGGGGGAGAGAAAAGGGATGGAAAGAGATAGAGAAAGAAGAGTTCGATAACGTTCGAAAATTACAAAACGTGCGATGCAGCGATGAGAAAAAGCATCTAAAAAAGAAGGAAAAAACAGAGAGATAGAAATGAGAGACAGAGACAGAGAGAGAGAGAGAGAGAGAGAGAGAGAGAGAGAGAGAGAGAGAGAAGTTTTACAATTGAGTATTATTCCAAAAGTACCATTCCAAGGAGTACTTACATCTTAGGTAAAGGCGTCTCTCTCTATTCAGAAAATCGAACATAAATATCCTTAGACATTATACTCGCGTCCAACGTTGGCCCATGCTACAAAAGCCTCTTTAAGGCGCACCGAATACAAAAGAGATTCTCGAGCGACCGCGAAATATGCATCGTTCTTTCGTACTACCTCTCTCTCTCTCTCTCTGTCTGTGTGTCTGTCTCTGTCTCTGTCTCTCTTTCTCTCTATATCTATCTATCTATCTATCTATCCCTATCTTTGTTTCTCTTTGATCTCTTCTATATGTATATACGTATCTCTTTCCTTTTTTAAGAATAAGTCTTGTATCCTACTAGGGTCATCGTTCGTTGAAAACTCTTAGGACCCCATTCGAGTGAAAAATTCGATTCATTCGAAATACCACCATCGTGCTCGCCATGTGTTCTATCTATCTATCTATCTATCTATCTATCTATCTATCTATCTATCTATCTTTCTTTCTTTCTTTCTTTCTTTTGGTCGTTTCTTTCTTTTTTTCCTTACTTCGTATCCACAGACCCCATTTCAGCTCCCCTCACTCCATCCAAACCTCTACCCACTCACCCACCCACCCACTCACTCACCCATCCATCTGTCTCAATCTTTTCTTTTCTTTCTTTCATGGGGGATACGTAGCTATCGCAATTAGTCGAGGCGTACGTTAACAATGGGCTGCGTTTATTGGATTCCTCCGAGCGCAATCGTGCGGTTTGGAAAAAGATTGCAAGTCCGGCTTGCTTTTCTTCGGGCGTTGGAACCGCTTGAAAAGGAACGAGGGAGAGGACTTTGGTTCGACTCGAACGAATCGA
>OU426853.1:5590160-5605160 GCA_911387685.1 Dolichovespula media
TGTGTGTGTGTGTGTGTTCGTGTGAGAGAGAGAGAGAGAGAGAGAGAGAGAGAGAGAGAGAGAGAGAGAGAGAGAGAGACTCGTTCGTGAAATATTAGCAGGTCGAGTAGAGAAGAAATAGTAGACGGTATTTCTTTTTTTCTTTTTTCTTTTTTTTTTTCTTACTCCATTTTTTATTTTTATTTATTTTGTTTTTTACTTCTTGTTTCCTCTCGTCATCCTCGTCGCGCTCGAGATCCCCGTTTTGAAGATCCTTACATTCTCAATCCTTTTCAAAGAAAGGGGAAGGGAGAATATATCGTCGCGTTACTCGTTCTTTCGTCCACGCGTTAATCCGCGTTTTCGTCGCGCCTCGTCGAGGAAAATAACTCTATAGAGTGGAAAATGCGGGAAGGAAGAAAACGAGACAGAGAGAGAGAGAGATAGATAGATAGAGAGAGAGAGAGAGAGAGAGAGAGAGAGAGAGAGGGTAGAAGAGTAGACTAGATTAGACGATCGTTCGCCTGCACCAACGAGATACACCGAGACCTCTGTAGGGACGTAATGGCCCGGAGGGATTTACCCTTAGCGAGGGTAAGACGAAGACGAGAATGTTGACGATGAGGATGAGGGCAACTATGCTTCGTGAATGACTTCGTTCCTTACGTTAGAAAACTGCACCGATTGCATCCGTGATTTGTTTCTTTTTCCCTTTTTATTTCTTTCTTTTCTTTTCTTTTCTTTTCTTTTCTTTTTTTTCTCTCTCTCTTCATTTTCTTCTTCGTATGTTCAACGTCGTATGAACGTACCCCTTCGTTTGTTATTTGGGGTGAAACGACGTTAGAAGAAAAAAAATCTCTCACAGCTGTTCCTTCATTCGATTATATTATATAATACGTTAATATATCGATGAGATTGGACTTTAGAATTAACGAATAATAATAATAATAATAATAATAATAATAATAATAATAATAATAATAATAATGATAATGATAATAATAATAATAATAATAATAATAATAATAATAATAATAATAATAATAATAATAGTAATAGTAATAATAATAATAATAATAATAATAATAATAATAATAATAATAATAATAATAATAGTAATAATAGTAATATAATAATAATAATTATTATTATTATTATATTTGTTACGGATGAATAATCGTGATATCTCACATTTAACACCTATCGATAACACAAATCAGGGAGAAAGTATTATTATTTATAAATAATAGTTATAGATTGATGGGTGGGTTAAAGTGTTTCTCTAAGCTATACAAAAGTTCAATTTAAGTTGATTTAAAAAATCAATCGGTTACACTTGTTTTTTTTTTTTTTTGAGACTCTTTTTAGGCAATTTCTTTTTCCTTCAGATTTGATACAAGCTGGTCTTAATAGTTTTATAACGTGAACAAATATTTGGTCTAATCGGTTTTTATTTAATTACTTAGGTATTCTTGGCCCGGTCCTTAGTTTTAAATCAGGGACGATCGATCGCTTTGATTATTCATTTTTCGTTTTTGTTGTAATAATCAGCATCGGTTTAATTGAAGACAAGAAATAAGTGAAAACATATTTAATGTTTAGTTATTGGGTTGCATTAACAATGAAATATCTGGCCCGCACTGCGTACATCTCATATGTACAAGTTTCGGAATAAATAAAATAGAAGCAATAGAAAAATAGAAATTTATATAATTCATTGAATGTGAGTATATAATATAAAAAGTCATAATGCCTCTTGATCGAATGAAATGCGATGATGTTTTAAGTAAAAATTTTGGATCGGTACGATCGGTTGAAATCAATCGTTTATATTGGTAATGGTTAAATCCAGCATTAATATTATTACACCTAAATAAATGATAACTATAACGAAAAGGACAATCATTCCGTTGTAATCGAAATTCCGCATTGTTTCATTGTTTCATTGTTACGTAGCGAAGGCTATTTTAATTTTTAATTTGTTTCGTACGTTATCGCACAAATGGTATAACACTGTGCCTACATGGTTATTTGAATTTTAACGGAATAGAGAATTTGTCGAAAGAAAATAGGAGAGATGTTGATTAATTGATAGATCGAGAAGGGGTATAAAGAGGGTTATGTCGATCTATCTCGAACAAAAACAAAATTGTTCTCGCTACCTTGGACTCGTCTCTGTCCGTTCTACTTCGACATTTCGTGGATATCGTTTCGGAGAGATTTTCGTATTGTACGATGACACACAGTGTGTATGTATGTATGTATGTATGTATGTATATAATTGGAATCGTCGGGAGAATAATCGACGTCGACGAGTGGGCAAGAGTGTCAGGCGCGATTTACCTTGTCGGATCTTGGTTAATTGCACTCGACAGAGTTTGAATTCGGCGAACTTTTATCCGTACGTAGGATATAGGTACATACTATGTGTCCTCCCGTATAGTTATGGTTGATATAAAGTGCCAACGTATATACAGAACGTACCAACGATAAGTGTCCACCAGGATTATTATGAAATCTAGTGACCCTTTTTTCTTTTTTCTATCTTTTATTTTATTTTATTTTATTTTATTTTATTTTTTTTTAACAACGCCAAGAAAGATCAATTTTGTTTTCGAGGGGTAACGGATACTCGTCATAAATTCATTCGTTTTGGGCTAAACGCACTGAGGGGAGGTGATTGACGTCCGTCACAAAAATCATAAACGTCAACGAAGGTCGCTATTATCGTCAAGTCGCTTCATTATTGGGATCCTTTAATTCTCTTTACAATGGTGTTATTATTATTGTTATTATTATTATTATTATTATTTTTTTTTTTTTTAATTTTGAACTAATAGCATCTGTGGAAACGCGCGTCTCGTAGTTTTTGGTACAATAGAGATGCAAATTCAATTATGATAACAATCTTTAATTTATCAAATGTTAAATTATTTAACGCCGATCTCTATGCAGTAACAAAAGAAGCATTTGCTCAATGATACATCAAACGTTTTGTAATTACATTCACTATAATCCGATGTATGTGTGGTCCTCGTATCTCATGAAGCATTTTTGATCGATTCTTTTCGCCAAATAATATGACTATATATTTATCCATTGAATAAGCGTTTGTTCAATACAATGGATCTTCTCAATATTATGCAGCTCGAATACGGCAATTTTTAAATCGGCATTTTTCCGAACATTCATCCGAACTCATGGATTTTTATTTTCTACGAAGATATTCAAAATCCCGAATATATACTATTCAATCCGACAACAATAGAAGAACTTTAGCAGCGAGATATAGGTAGTCGAAGAATCCCGTCAGATTTCATCGAATGTATTATAAAATGTTCGATATATTAGTGAGAACAAATACTTTATTATCGCAACGAGATCGGCGATAGACATTTCGTTAATATTAAAAAATAAAAGTTATTTTGAAGCTACCGTGTTTGCATTTTATTTTATCAGAGATTGTTGATTCGTAATTAAAGTAAAATAGTATAATCGTAAAGAGTATTAAAAGTCCTTTCAAATGATACCGCACTTGACCCTCCCCCCTCCTCCCCGTTGCCATTAAAAATTTTTTCGGTGCGAGGGTTTTTTTTACCCTCCTTAGAGGATTAGTTCAGAGTGAGTGAATTTATGATAAGAAACCAAAGCTAATTGACTTTTGTAAACAAAACTGATTCGTCATTCTTTCAATATTGTCATTGGTTTGGTTTCTTTTTTCTTTTTCTTTATTTTATTTTATTTATTTATTTTCTTTTTTTTTTTTTTTTTTGAAAAAAAGATCACTACATTTCACAACAATCCAGCTGGATATTTTTCGTCGGGACACACTGTATATACGTCGGTATAATTAACATCAACGATTTCAAATATTTCTAGAAATTAAAACGTGTAATATGTCTATTTCGTATCTCGTTGATATAATAAAGAATAATAAAAATGAATGTTTTGACAAAAAAAAAAAAAAAAAAAAAAAAAATAAAACAAAATAAAATAAGATATTCCGTTTGAAATTCATCTTTGTAAAGATAGTAATGGTAAAACGATATCCTTTAACGTGACGTTTATAATACAAGCGTACACACGATCAAGGTACATAATTTAATGGTATTGTTAGGCAACGTACAGTCGCGTACGTATGTATGCAGATACGTAAGTACGCAGATATAACATAATCGATATGTCCTTCGAGGGTAAACTTTCGGAAAACTTTCGAGGTGAACAAACGAAAACGCCTCGCCCTCGCGTTTTCGTGCGCGTAACGAATGGGAACGCCGAAAGTATTGGCTACGTTCTGTTCGTAAATACTACCCCATAAATCTCGTGTCCTCTGTCTTTTTTGCATTTTATAGGATATTACGTGATAGAATAGAGAGAGAGAGAGAGAGAGAGAGAGTGCTTACTTTCGTTCTCTCGAAGAAACAAAAATACTTTGAGATAACATAAATGCGGAATACGCAAATAAATTCTTTTCTTTATTTTGTCTCTCTTCTTTTTCTAAAGAGAGAGAGAGAGAGAGAGAGAGAGAGAGAGAGAGAGAGAGAGAGAGACCGCGGGAGAGGGTTGATAGGTACTTACGTTATTATACTTTTAAGAAACATAGCAATCATTTTGTTTGGAAGACTTCCAAGAAATCAGCGCGAACATAGGAAGGGTTTCATGATAGGTATTCATGCTGCTTGGAATTATAGATTAAAGTTGATATTCTCGAATAATATATACGGTAACATCGAGGATACTCTTGTAGATTGTTTTACTCTAAACATTTAGAATATTCGAATAGCTAAATGATAAAATGTATATATGACCTAGTTCGTTCTATCGAATTCGTTGAATTATTTTTACGTGTCTATACAAAATTAATTGCTAATCTTTTAGAAGTCATATAAATCATGTCTGACAAAATTTTCTTCTAAATAAATTTACGTTTACATTAGTTAGGGGGATTATAACCTACGTGTATAAAAAAACGAGCAATTAAAACGATACAAAATTGTAACCGAAAATTCGATTCGCTGAATGAAATGATGCTTGATGATATCTGTCGATCAATCAGAAAAATATTACTGCTTAATCACGTAACAAACCCGGGATTTAAATACTCGCCCTCGATGGCCGTTTTGTGGTTACGTTATAAATTGGAATGTAAAAATCCTTATTAAAGAAATGAATAACGTTTTGTTCGGCGGAGTGAAATTCGAATTCATTTAATATTAACCGGCTCTCGGTGAAGCTTCGAATAGCGAATTCATTCGTATATCGTGCAATATCTATAGTAAATACGTAGAGGATATAAACGTGACAATGTACGTGGTGTGTATACTACGTGTGAATGTATATATACACACACACACACACACACACACACACACATATATTTGTATGTTTGTATGAGTGTATATATATATATATATATATATATATATAGGTACATGCATTCAGGTGTATACATACTCGTCGTACATATACTCGAATGTATGACGTACTTGTCGTCGTGTTGTCATCCTCACGTAATACAGAGCTCACGAATGATAGAAACGTTTCTGTGTTAACACGCGTGACTTCGCCACTTTAATTATGCTGCCAACCGATATTTTTTTCCGCTCGTTAGAAGACATGATCGTTCGGTGGAAGAAATCAGGCTCGCATCAATAATTCCACATTGGTTTCGAAGTACAATAAATGTTCAAGCTAGACGACTAGGATTATCGTGGATAATGATTTTTGTTTTCTTTTTTCCCCTCCCCCACCTCCCATACTAAACGAATGCTCCAACGATTTTTCTAGCGAGTAGTCGATCTTTTATATTTTATTTATTTTTTATCTTTTCCCAACCCTCCCTACCCTCCCCCCCCCCTCTCTCTCTCTCTGTCCCTTTCTCCCCTTCTTTTTTTCTTTCATTACTTTTCTAACTTTTTCTTTCTTTCATTTTCTCTTTCTTCATCCATGTATTCACTTATCTTTTCAGTAATAGACACAGAAGTAGATCACTTCAATTTTAATTACAGTTTTAATTTTTAATTACAGTCGTAATTTAAATTGAAATTTTTTTCTAACACACAAACACACACACACACACACACACACGCACACATAGATAAATACATACATAAACGCGTACCTCCAACCTTATATAATCATTCTATTTCTTTACTAAACCTTCTTTTCTTTCGTTATGTATTTTTTCTTTCTTTTCTTCCTTCCTTCCTTCCTTTATTTATTTCTTTCATTCTGTTGTTGTTATACATACTTTTTTATCTCACATTATACTCGTTCTTTTGAAAAATATGAAAAAAATAATATGTATATATATATATATATATATATATATATATATACACACACACAAACACACGTCTCTCTCTCTCTCTCTCTCTCTCTCTCTCTCTCTCTCTCTCTACTTCTCTCTTTAAACGTCCACAAATAACCGAGACGTTTAATCGTTAGCGGACGGGCTAAATGAATTTACACGTAAAGGGACATACAAACGGCTCCCTTCGTTTACTAAATTGCCTCGTGCATTTAAGAGTTAATCTCCTCCGTAGTAACCTAGCTATACCGGGAATGGAAAATCCTTGGAGGTACAACGGAAAATACGTTTATGTATGTCCGGAGAAAGATCAAGGGTGGGGATGGATGTTAGAGAAAGCAGAAATAGAAAGAGAGAGAGAGAGAGAGAGAGAGAGAGAGAGAGAGAGAGAAAAGGGAAGGTAGGAAAAAGTCGCGCGCCAAAAGTTACGAACAAAATAAACGTCCAATTCCGTAACGCTAACGACCACCATAATTAGCCGAGACTGTGACTTCTCCGGTAGGTTTCTCCGTATCGAATATCTTCAAACTTTTAAATCGTGCCAGTTGACTTTTCAATTTTCCTGAAAAGAGAATCTTTTCGATTCAGGGGGAGAGCAAAGGCGGTGGCTGTGGCGGCCTGCAATGGGGAGTGTGGGGAAAGGAGAGGGAGGGAGGGAGGGAGGGAGGGGGGGGGTTTAAAAAGTTACTGCCATTTGAAAGTTCCTTTTTTTTTCCCCTTCTTTTTTTCTTTTTTTCTTCTTCCTCATCTCCCTTCCCTTCACCCCCTACCGAATTAAATCTAATTCCTTTGAATGCGAATGCTGCTTCCTTCTCGAATAGAAAGGTACCGTACCTATCGAGCGTGTGATTCGTGCGGATGCGAGCGTTACATTAATATAAACGTTTATAACGATTTATCTTCCGTCTATAAATTTTTATTTGGATCGTTAATAAAATTATGAAAGTACGTTATGCGGTTGTTTAATTATTTCTACAATTTATTTTATATATATATATATATATATTAACAACTCGTACACGTGCAACGTACGTACGTACGATTATTTGTCTCTCTGTAACGGGAATATAAATATGTTGTATATTTATCCTTCAAATACGATTATAAGATTATTCGAGTCGCGTAAACCATCTCTTTCTCTCTCTCTCTCTCTGTCTTTCTCTCTTTCTTTCCGTTTCACTCCCATTTTGAATCCGACTTTATCGAGGGATACTCTCAAAATAATATTATTCACGCGTTGATACGAAATAGCAGACCCGTTATCTCAATATTGGTTGAATTTAAACGTTCGTTCATAGAAATTTGGTGAAAAAAAATCTAGATAACGATTGTCCAAATTCGATATCTTGTATTTTCGAATCGTGCCGAGATTTTACAAGCGTCATAACCCACGTAAAAATGTTCGCAGAGGTGTTGTGTATTCACTTCCCCCCCCCTGTTTTTTTTTATTTCTTTTTTTTCTTTTTTTACATATTTTACTTTTATTCGTACCTACGAAGAATGTATGAAACGTGTTACACATTGTCAATTCGTACGTTACATTCGCCCATTGTTATAATCATAATAACGAACGAAAATATAAAATAGAAATATAGACGTTCACGAGACGATGTTGTTATTTCTGAAAGATTATAAAATATTCGAATTTACGTTTATCATCCCCACCCCACCCCCACCCCCACCCCCCTTTCGTATTTCATAGTAGAATTTATAACGCGTATAACAGATAGAGAGCACTCAATTATTGTGACCGTTAACGCGTTCGGTATCTATTAATTTTGTTTGGTAATTAATATCAGTCCGATAGATGCGATCATCATTACGCGTGGCTTCTGCTAAGCCGTAAGCATCCTACGTTATTCACTATTTTACAACGCAGGCCGTTTCTGATTTGGTGTTTGTCAGAAAATTGTTGTATCATATTGATGTCGGTTAGTGTATCGGTATTATTTCCCCTCATCAAAAAGCACGTTGGCATGCGTTAACGCGTACGTACATATCTATACGAGCGCATAATTAATAACACAATGTAGATATAACGTGAATTAAAAAGCCCCACTCGGCGTATCGCAAAATTATTACATAGAACGAATCGATTGAATTCGTCATCGTTATAACAATATGTTCTTCTCTTTCTTTTCTCTCTCATATTTCTTCTTTTTTTTTTTATTTTCTCTTTTCTTCTTCTCTCCCCCCCCCCTCTACTCCCTTTGATATATCACGACGAAACGTTGATATTATTTATATCATTTATAGAAATATTATTATTATATTTATATTATATTATTGATATTATTTGTATTATATTTATATTATATATTTATATCATATTATTGATATTATTTATAGAAATATTGGATCGTTCAATGACTTTTATAATTCAGGAAATTTTTAATGCAAAGCGGATCGATAAGTTTCATTGAGTGATTTAAGGAAAAAAAAAAAAAAAAAAAAAAAAAAAGAAAAATATAACCAATTACTCTTCTTCGAGATCTTTCGAGGTTAACCTTTTCTTTTAGATCGTTACAAAATTCTTAGACTCGGAGTATCGCGTTTTGCGAAAGAAAAAAGATCAAAAGAAAAGAAAAGAAAAAAAAAAAAAGAAAAAAGAAAAATAAAAGCAAAAAGAAATTAGCCTAAGTCAAGGAAGTTTCGAACAAGGAGCAGACAATAGATTCGTAAAAATCACTTAGTGACTTTTTAAAGTTACCCTATCTAGGAACTTTCGGGTCTCATCCCTTATCAAAAAATACCGACATTATTAGTATTGAACGATACGTGAATCCAAGGTTCGATCGAAAGGAAGGAGGAGAAGATAAACGTAGTTCTTTTCATTTCTACGATAGAAAAGGAATTGTCTTTTGCATAGATTCGCCTAGGCAATCCGAGCAATCCGTTTCTATTACTTGGAAATTCTACCATCCGGTATACGTTTAGGAACGCGAGCCGATCTGTCTTCGACGTGCGAGAAGAGTCCTCGTCGTCCTCATCGTCCTCATCGTCGTCCTCATCGTCGTCCTCATCGTTGTCCTCGTAGTCGTCGTCGTCGTCGTCCTCGTAGTCGTCGTCGTCGTCGTCGTCGTCGTCGTCGTTGTCGTCGTCGTTGTCGTCGTGTAAGTTCTCAGTTGATTCGACGTTAAAGCCGAGTTAGTTTACACTAGGCGAGGCCAGAAGTAAATTTCACAATGCGCGTGGAAATTGCACGCTCGAATTAAGCCGTACCGATCTCTCGGGGGATTGAATTCGGTCTATGCCGAATGTTCTCTCGCAAATACTCTCTCTCTCTCTCTCTCTCTCTCCACCTCTCCTCCCTCTCTCTCTTTCTCTCTCTCCTTCCATTTCTCTCTCTCTCTCTCTCTCTCTCTCACATAGATCGTATCTATATCCGTAAATTCTCCATTAAACTTGTTGAGATTTCCTAAAGGTGAAACGAATAGGAGGAAAGTCGATCGGTAAAGGAGAAGTTATTCGAAAGAAGAGGAACGATACCGAGCGCGCCCGGTCGAGTCTTCTTTCACATATAAAGAAAATTGTGTTGATACGAGAGGAAAAATATAGAAGACTTTATTTTTATCTTAAGATTTGATTCCCTTCAGAGAAACTTTGATATAAGATTATTGTGTACGAGAATGTTAGGTAGGTAGGTAGGTAGGTAGGTAGGTAGGTAGGTAGGTAGGTAGGTAGGTAGGTAGGTAGGTAGGTAGGTAGGTAGGTAGGTAGGTACAAGAGATGTTCCGGTAAAATCAGAAAACGTTTGACAATAAGGAAACGTAACACTACCAGACTATCTTGGGATATTAAAAATAGTGAATTTTACGGATCTTGAACGAACATAAGATCGAACAATTTCTTCAACGTCTAAACGACATTTTCATTGTATATTTTATTTATTGGACTTTTGATAAAGAACCTTTTTCTAAGTGGGTATGTATGTAATTGAGATATAGAATTAATTGATATGTCTGATAAATATATGGGTATGCGTAGAAAAGAAGAGATCCAAAGATAGATAGAGAGAGAGAGAGAGAGAGAGAGAGAGAGAGAGAGAGAGAGAGAGAGAGAGAGAGAGAGAGAGAGAGAAAGGACGTGAAATCAAAAGGTTTTACTTCAAATTGGTTTCAGGTTCGGCTTGAAAGAGTACGGAGAATGTAAAGTTTTCGTGGAGCCTCCATCTGGAAATCTTTCGTTGGGAAACTTTTTGACTTGTATGCACGCTTACGGTCACTAGTACTTGCAACGAAACGCGAAGGATTCACTTCTCTTTTTTTTTTCTCTCTTCTCTTTCCCTCCCCCTCTCTCTTTCTCTCTCTCTCTCTTTTTTTTCCCATACGAAAACAAGTACGTACGTACGTACGTACACACACACAGACACACACACAGACACACACACGTATCCTTTATTCTTCCTTTACGATGTAGCTGTCTATAACGGCGCATAGTAAACCAAACTTTGACTTGTCGTCGGCGTTGGCACGTACGGAAATGTCGAATTTCAAATGTGACTTTTCTTGCTCTCTCTTCTTCTTTTTTCCTTCTCTCTCTCTCTCTCTCTCTCTTTCTTTCTTTCTTTCTATCTTCGTATTTGTCTCTGTCTATCTGTCATTCTTTTCTCTCTCTTTTTTTTTTTTTTTGTTTGCTCGTTGATGATCGTTACCGTACGAGTTCCTTTCGTATTTTATTGTCGATACACTTTTCTCCTCGTTCCACGCTAGGGAAAATATACGTAGAAAATGCTCGTTTCATTTGTGGGACGGTTTACTCACACTTTTTTCATCGTCATGCCACCATTCGTTCGTACTGAGAACGAGTAGACGACAAATGTTTCTCTCGACGTTGTATTTTGCACTTTGCAGTCCGACGGGCTCCGACGTGGTGGCTTCTCGTCCCTCCTCTCTCTCTCTCTCTCTCTCTCTCTCTCTTTTTTCTCTCTTTCTCTTTCTCTTTTTCTTTTTCCTGACACGACAGGCCGATTTTTATTACGCTTTCGCGTCCTTTTGTCGACCGAAACGTAGCTCGTTACTTTCGGCTTATACGGCGTTATTCGAAATTTCGATGGGTGCGATTAAAAGTTCTTTTTTCTTTTTTTTTCTTTTCTTCGAGTAACTCCAGTTAAACGACTTTATAAAACGTTATTTTCCCCATTTCATGATTTTTTTTACGATTTATATATATATATATATATATATATATATATATATATATATATATATATATATACACGCGCAAACATAAATATATCTTTTACGACTTTTTCCTTTATTTCTTTCTTTCTTTTATCTCTTTTTTCCTAAATGTACTATGTCATACTATCGTCCGGTATCATTGCATCAAGAATGAGAGAAAAAGAGAGAGATAGAGATAGAGTTAGAGAGAGAGAGAGAGAGAGAGAGAGAGTGAGTGAGTGAGAGAGAGTAAATAAATAAGATCGTAGGTGTGTATCTTTGCTCATTGACGTTTACTTGTCGTTGACGGTCAATGTCACACGTTGGGACATACAATTGTTCATTCTATAAGAAAACGACATTAATTTGGAGACAATCGAAGGCACACCAGAGAACATATTCGATTTGAAAGGAAACACGTAGGTGGTTGAACAATAGAAAGAAAAAAGCCATGAGGGTAGTCAATGGGAATCGTTTGGACAGTTTTGACATGGATGCTGTGCGTTCGTCTTTCTTCCTCCCTCCCCCCTTCCCTCCCCCTTCCCTCTCACTCTATCTCTCTCTTTCTCTTCCCGTCCGTGTTCCGTCGATTCCTACGTTAAGACACTATCGAGTTCTCTCATAAAACTGATATGTTCACGTCAGTTCGAATTAATTTAGAATGCGATGTCTCTTATTTCTCTTCTCTTCTTCTTTTTTTTTTTACAATTTTTTTTTTTTTTTTTTTTTTTTTGGAGTAGAATCTCATTACTTTTCGGCCATTTTTGGAATCTATCGAAAAGTGGCTTTTTTTCTTTCTTTCTCTCTCTTTGTGTGTGTGTTTGTGTGTGTAACATATATATATATATATATATATATGTATATATATGTATATATATATATATATATATATATATATATATGTATATATATGTATATATATATATATATATATATATATATATATATATATGTATATATATGTATATATATATATATATATATATATATATATATATATGTATGTATACAGTGTAAGCCATGCAATTAGACACGACAGACCTAAATAATTCCAAAAACTTTTGGCTACGATAACTTTCTGATGTATAATATTAGATCATAACTATGTTAATAATTTAATGTTGAGAATAAAAAATAAAAATAAAAACTCCGTCAAAATTGGTGTCATCAAAAATATGTCGGTTTCCATAGGGGGAAAAAAAAAAAAAAAAAAAAAAAGAGAAAAAAAAATGAAAGTACGATTGCATTTCTCTCTGTTGCATTCTCCGAAAGCACACATACGAAGTTATGTAAAATTATTCGAGTGTTATGCACCGTACGATATTATTTAACTTTGGCTCGTAACATTTTTTGTTTTGTTTTGTTTTATTATTATCAATTGTTCGTGAGATACAAGCCTGTTCCAGATAAATGGGACACACACTATTTATATTCACGTATCTCGCGCAACTTTATATCTTAGTTTGATTTGGGCATTCCGATCTTTTCCCTCTAAACGAGCTCTCATTCGACTGTCGACTGCTAGACGAGACGGAATTTATTGACATCTTTCGTTGAAAAGGAAATTCTTTCTACCTTTTCTTATTCCCCCTATTCGTTTCCCCTGTTATATCCAATCGTTATTATTTGTTCTTTCGTTCGTTCCATTTGTTTATTTATATATTTTCTCTTTTCATTACATCGTTTATTCATCGATACAGTATTTATTTCTTCCTTTCTCCTATTCTTTTTCTTTTTATTCTTTCTCTCTCTCTCTCTCTCTCTCTCTCTCTCTCTCTTTTTTTGTCTTCTTCTTTTATTCATCTGATATTTTTCTCCAACGCAAATCATAAACCACCCGATGTCTTTTTACGCCAGTAAAAAAAGAAATAAAGAAAAATGTAGCGAGAGAGAGAGAGAGAGAGAGAGAGAGAGAGAGAGAGAGAGAGAGAGAGAGAGAGAGAGAGCGAGAGAGAAGGAGAGCGAGAAGAAGAAGCCATTCGATTCATTGAGAAGCAGAAGAACTTCGAAAGAGTCATTCAAGGTTATATTGATTGAAAGATAGATCGATACAGAGAAAGAGAGAGAGAGAGAGAGAGAGAGAGAGAGAGAGAGAGAGAGAGAGAGATAACAAGAGAGAAACGAAGTACAACAACCTTGCCTCCTTTATTTCTCGCTCCTCTGTAATGGAGGTTAAGTCGCCTTTTAATCGATATATCGAATCGCTCGCCGTCACGAGATCTATCTCTTGTAAACGAAAGGGTCGTATAAAGTGAGAATAATAGTCGGCTCTGTGTTATTCCTTTCGTGATATCCCGCGTAACGTCGTGCTCTAATAATATTTCGATCCTATGATATATGTATGTACGTTTTTCGACGCACGTACGAGAGAAACATACGTACCGTTCCTTTCCTTTTTTTCTTCTTTCTCTGAAGAAAGACAAACAGTATAATAATGGGGGCAAACAAGATTTGATTGTTCCTTTATTGATCTACCCATAAATATTCTCATAATTATGATAACCATCGTGTACATATGTTACGTACGTAACCATATCGTCGCTATTTATTCAGCGAGGAGAGGATAAGAAGACATCATAGTATAATAAGTGTGTATTATTAGTGGGTTGTTGTGTGTGTACGTGTGAATTTGTAGTTCGTGTCGATGAGAATATTTTAATTCAAATGGAAAGAATCGAATGAACGTTAAATGAGGCAAGATCAGTACTGATTATTTGATAGCTCGTTAATTAATTCTCAATTAGTTATAATGATACCCATGTATTTAACCATTTCATCGAAAATTATCTTGCAAAAGAGGGACGAATGAACGAAAAAAAAAAAGAAAAAAAAAAAGAGAGAAAAAGAAAAGGAAAGAAAATTATGGTAGGCATATGCATATGTACGTGTTAGTATATAATTAATACGCGTTTCGGTGGGATACTTTAATTTAGGCAGGAAAAGTTTGAATAAGCATCGAACGAGCAAGATCACTGATTAGATTTGATAGTTCGTTAATTAATTCTCATACGTTATAGGATGAAAAGAGAAATAGGTGAGCATGCGTACGTGTGGGCGTGTGTAATACTTATCGATGAGATAGATACTTCAATTAAGAGAAATCGAATGTACATTGAATGAGCAAGATTGTTCCTGAAATTTGATATGTTAATTAATCTTCATTGGTTTAGTCATTATAATGATATCTAATGTACGTAAACATTTAATCGCGATTTATTTTGCAAAAAAAAAAAAAAATAAAAAAAAGAATAAAAAGAGTAGATTGTGGAAAGGTGTAGTATATATGTGTTTGTTGATAGATAGATAATGCGTTTGTTGAATCACTTCAAATTGATAGAATCGAATATGCTTTGAAGGAGCATTATTATTACTGAGATTTGATAGTTTTTATAATCGATATTTATCAATTTGGTCATTATAACGATACCTAGTGTACGTAACCATTTCATCGCAATATATTCAACAAAGTGTGGATAAAAATGAAATTGTAGTAATAAATTTATATGTCCTCTGAATACGCATACCTACGTACGTGATATGTATCGGGGT
>OU426853.1:5607660-5612660 GCA_911387685.1 Dolichovespula media
TGTCCCTTTACTTTTCTTTCTGTCCTGTTTTCGAATAAAAGGGTACATTTTTTCAAATAGATGACATAACCGAAATTGCTTTTTAAAAGATCTCCTGAAAAAGTCAACGAGTTATTTAAAACGATATTTCTCTCTCTCTCTCTCTCTCTCTCTCTCTCTTTCTCTATCTATATATCTATTTATCTATCTATATATCTATCTATCTATCTAGCTACAATATCTATCTCTTTCTTTTTCGTTCGCACTGGCGTTAGACCGAGCAACACATTTATCCGATTAAGGGATGTCCGCGTTTGAGGGTTGGCGAACGATCGGAAACAAAACGCGCGAACGCGTGTACCCGTACTCGTAAATTCCCGTATTAATGATGCACCGAAAACACCGAAGGGATTACTTCGCACTCGAATTCACGCCATTACGAAAGTGGTAACAATAAAATATGTCGGCGTGGATCGTGAAACGAGAAGACGTACATACATGCGTATAGGTATTGCATACACATATATATATATATATTTTTTTTTTTACGTTGACGTCAATGGACGAACATTTTCAGAATGATTTCGATAAGTGAGAGATTGGCGATGTTTTTGAAATCCTGCTTATCTTTTTATCCTTTCATTATTTTTATAATTTGTTTTATTTATTTTTACAAGCAAAATATCCTTCCTCACTTTTGTGGATAATTTTTTTTTTCTTTCTTTTAATAAATAAGCATTGTGCTTGGGGTTTATTTTTTTACGTATAAAGAGGCGATAAAATGTTTTAAATAAAATTAATTTATTGAATCGTTCTCGACAGTATTTTATGTGGGACAAGCCGTCGATTGAATAGACAAAAGTCGTAGGTAATATTGACAAATATGTTTGACGATGGAAACTGATTTTTTTCTTCCTTTCTGCAAGAGTAGAACGATCATTTTATTCCTATACTAATTCAATAAATATTCTCCTATATTATGGTAAAATTTTGATCTTATCCAATTAGTAATAAGACTTGGATAAAATTGAAGAACTTTTAATTAATCATTTTTTTCTTTGTTCTTAAGATTATAACAAGTTTAATATTATCTAATTATTAATTTAATAGATTCTTTTTACAAATATTGTAGTAATTTTAATATTATTCGATTACTATATAAATAAATTCTCCTTTCAAGATTATATATATATATATATATATATATATATATATATATATATATATATATATATATATAACAATTTTAATATTATCTAATTATCCACTGATTTAACAGAGTAACTATAATATAATATTTAATATTTAATATAATTATTCAAATCATCATGATATTAGCGTTATTTAATATTTAATGTATAAATAAATTATAGTTGAAGTTTCCAATAAATAAAATATAATTAGAAAAGTAAGAGAAGAGTAATTCTGGAACAAGTAAATATAAAATCTATTTATTCCAGGTATTTTGATATGAATGTTTTAATAAAGAAACGCGCGTGGTAACAGTCTTTTGGGTTACTGTAATACGAGACGTATATTACGAATCGGATGAATCATTGCGTTAGGAAGTTTCGATCCGTGTTACGATGTTGTTCGCATTATGCGCCGTCTCGATAACTTCGTTCATAGGAGATATAGCAAAGGTACGAGCTTTCGCAGAGTGAAACAGAGAGAGAGAGAGAGAGAGAGAGCGAGAGAGAGAGGAGATATTAGAGGAATAGGGGAGAAGAGGGATGCATTGACAGTGAATCCCTCCAGTACCGTCGTCGTTGTAACGGTTTAATAGTAATTAGTAATTGCAGTGCGCGTCGCACCGCACCGCACCGCACCGCACCGTACCGCATCGCTTGTATTCCGCACGTAATCCTTCTAGTTAAAAGCTTTATTAAACTAATTAGGCGGCCATTATGAATCGCGAGCGAGTAAATTCGAGGACGATACGCTTTTGATCGTCCTACTTTTGCGACGTTTGTTTTCAACAAAAATAATAACACAAAAGAATAATTATACCTTTCATTTAATTTCATTATTCGTCTTTCTTTCTTGTAATCTTTTCTTTTTTTCCTTCGTTTTTCTTCTTGTTTTTTTTTTTTTTTGGTTTTTTGGTTTTTTGTTTTTTCTCTTTCCCTCTGCCCCCTTTCCTTTTCTTTCTTTCTTTCTTTCTTTCCTTCTTTCTTGCTTTCTACGCGCCGCACGTGTATTACACGTGATCCATAGAAGCATTTCTTTTAGCGTGACGTTAACCGATCATTTATCATTGATCTTTTCCCTTTGCATAGCCACGTCACAAAAACTCTATAGAATAATTCATTCCCTTTTACGATCACGCGAAACATCAATCTCGTAACGCGATATTCTCGAATGGTGGCCAATTTGTGGCCGAAACCTTTTTCTTTTATTCTTTTCAATTTTTTTTTCTTTTTTCTTTTTTCTTTTTTTTTTATTTTTTAATTCTTCCTTTTTTCAATTTATACCCTTTTCTTTCTTCCTCTCGTTCCTCCGCAATATCCCCGCGAGTGCTTCCGAGCGTATCGATTTCGTACTATTACGTACGTATCTAATAAAAAAAAAAAAAAAAAAAAAAAAGAAAGAAAGAAAAAAAGATTATTCTCGTTGGAGGGGAAAAAAAGAAAAAGAAAGAGAAGAGAAAAAATTCAAATCTCGACGAAAACCCTTCCCAGTGTAGGAGTTCACGCGGAAGAAAATAATTTGTTTGTCGAAAGTCTTCGTGGTATGCTTACAACGCGTTGGAGCGCTTTACAAAACGAGAGGAAAATGTAAAAGTTGTGGGTGGCTTGCTAGGAGAGTAGGTGAGATGGGGTGCGGTAGCGCGAGGTACGGGGTGGATGGGAACGATAGGGTGCAGGGTGCAGGGTGCAGGGTGCAGGGTGCAGGGTGATACGTGCGCGAGTCTGGAAACGCGATAAGAGTTAAACTCGAAATTCCTTTGTTCGTTGTGTGTGGGATGTCTGCACAAGCTGAAAAAAGGAAACGAGGGAGAACGGGGGGGGGGGAAAGCAAGAAAGAAAGAAAAAAAAAACAAAAAAGAAAGAAAATGAAAAGTAAAAGAAAACGAAAAATTCCCGTCGTTTTACTTTGTCCTTTCTTTCTTTATTTTTTTGTTTCTTCATTTTTTCATTTTTCTTCATTTTTTCTCTTTTCCTTGAACGAAAAGAACGAGCTTGAAACTAGAGACGCGTAGATATACCGTTAAAGGAAGAAAAAAAAAAAAAAAAAAAAAAAAAGAAAAGAAAAGAAAGAAAAAGGAAATGAAAAAAAAAAAAGAAAAAAGAAAAAACGTTTCATTTCCTCGGTCTAATCGGATTTGCGAAATGAAAATCAAAGGAGAAACAGTAAAAAATATAAAGAAAATTAAAAAGAAAAGGAGAAGAAGAAGTTTTATCTACGTTGATATTTGTTGTTTGATCTCTGCGAGTAATTTCGTTAGAGGTCGTTCAGGGTAAGTACGTTATCGCATGATTTATGTTCAAATATTATGGTAGGTATACCTACCTAGTTCGAGGTCGTCGTGACTTTGATCAAAGTATAATATCATCTCATTTTCGTCCTGACTAAAGAGCCGATCGCACACGTTCCTGACACGTTCAGTGCGGACTTATCGGACGTGATTTATCGATAGTATCAGTGTAATTTAACAATGCCAATATACGGAGAGGAGGGAAATTAGACAGGTATAATAATTAATTTTTAATCGATACATACATACATACATACATAAATACATACATAAAACATACACACATTCATACATATTGTATATACATACATACATATTGTATACATATAGGAATAATTAACGTATAATTGGATAAAATTGTCAAGCGCTTGAATTACAAAGTATATACTGTGTATAGTATATGTGTACATATATATATATATATATATAATCTGCATTTGTGGGATTCCTCTTCTCGTTCAGCAAATTTCGTTCCGTTACTATTTTACAATTTGTCCTGCTCCTCTTGATAATCACTATCCGTTTCAATGTACATGTTCGCGCGTACAGGAGGGTCCAACGTGTTTGAAAATTCTGTTTTGTGGTCAAAGGAAAAAAGAGAGAGAGAGAGAGAGAGAGAGAGAGAGAGAGAGAGAGAGAGGAAGAAAAAATATATCTAATATAGGCGGTGTCGAAAGCAGTGGATTTTGTTGGGTCACTCGTTTCCCATCGAGGTGAATTAACCGAGAGATACCTCAACGATTACGTTTTCTGCACGACGATGGACATGATTAACTCGTTGATTAATGCCTTCACCAACATAGAAATACTTTGTACGGTCTCTCTACCGTACTCTCGCTCCGACGAGTGTTTCATTATTAAAAAGTACGATGTGTTTGAAGGTTGTCTCTAGTTTGAAGTTTCGACCTAAAGTCCAAAATTTTTATTTTCCTTTTTGCACTTTTTTTTTTCGAAGCTCGTAGCCTAGCTTCCTCAAAAGCTCAAAGCTTTATATATAAAATTGGAAAAAAAGAGAAAACAGAGGATATGAGTCGTAGTCTGTCGGTACGTCGATCTTAAAAAGAAAAATGAAAAAATAAAAAAAGTAACAAGAAAAGAAAATAAATTTTTTTAATAACGATAATAATAATAAGATCAAACATTTGCATGCAAACGAGTGTCGCGGGTATAATCGGTATCATGTATGCTTTTACTCGAATTAAATGAAAATATTAGAAATACGATGTATACGTATTTTTCAAATATTTACTAACAGTGATAATACAGCAGTGACAGTGAGAAAAAACGACGAATACTATATCTACTTTGATAGAGTATATAATTTCACTTTATACAATAAATATATTCGAACCAATGAGGAGTCGTATTATACAATTAAATATTTATAGCCTCATGTAACTTTGAAGTACTTAAGTATGTTTGTGTGTGTGTATGTATATATATATATATATATATATCTTATTTTTATCTCTTTTTTAAATCATATTTCATTTTACAATGATACAATTATTTGCGTTCATATACAAAGTTTACAATGTTTTCA
>OU426853.1:5617660-5622660 GCA_911387685.1 Dolichovespula media
TTCTTTTCTTTTTTTAAAGGTACATAAAAGCGATAAATACAAATATTTCTTATTGATCAATATTCACATCACTTCAAACGATTTTTTTTTCTATGCCATAAAATTAATCGAACCTATTCGCCGAAGTTTTATTAAATCAAGAAAGATTAAGACAAAATTTGTGACAACGAAAACGTTTTAGTTGTTTTCCATAGTTATTTTTCCCTTTTTTTTTTTTTTTTTTAAGATATTTGAAACAGATAAATATAAATGTGTTTCGTCGGTCAATATTCAATTTCGAAGCATTTCAATCGATTTGCACTACGATCGATTTTTATCTACGCTATAAAACTGATCGGACGATTCGTTAAAATAATTAAATCGAAAAACCCGAAAACAAAATGTGTTAGAATGTAAATGCATTAGTGTCGGAGTACGATAGTTATTTTCTATATTAAAAAATATATCAGCAAGGATAAATATAAATCGTTTCTCCCGTTAGTGATTGATCATTGATTGATATTCGCGGCATTTTAATCGATTATTTTTTCATTTTTTCTTTTATACGAGTTATTAAATTAAGAAAGACGAAGGCAAGATTTGTGGTAACGAAACATTTATAGTCATTTTCGATAGTTACTTTTCCTTTTTTAAAAGTACACACGAGTGATAGATATATAAATGTTTCACGTTGATCAATATTAAAAGCATTTCAATCGATTTTCACCTACGCCATAAAACCGATTTCGAATGATTACTTCGTCGTGAAGTAATTAAATCAAAAAATCCGAAAACAGAATTTGTTAGAACGTAAATGTATTGGTACCGCGTACGAATGTTATTTTATTTATAAAAAAAAAAAAAAAAAAAAAAAAAAAAAAAAAAAAAAAAAAAGAAAATACATCGAGAGAGATAAACATAGTTCGTTCCTATTTCCAATTATTGATCATTTATCGGTCATTTATCCAATTATTGATCGTATTAATCGAGACTGTTCTCTACAATTTACAATAAAACATAATCGATCGAAATAATGGAAGTAATTAAAGCAAGTCCGTGTACGGAAAATTAGAGACAAAGGAGAAGTAAATTTTACGGGCGCATTAGATTTTGTTTTAGCACTACTCCGGCGCCGCTTTTATGGACTTGGCAGAGGAGCCACTCCTCTGTGCGCGCGAGCACATATTCGCGCATACACATCTGCATATCTCGAATATCGTAGGAACAAAGGACGAAATCCGCGATACTTTATGTTCTACCCATTTCTCTCTCTCTCTCTCTCTCTCTCTCTCTCTCTCTCTCTCTATTTCTCTTTCTTTCTTTCTCTATCTCTTTGCGGTCTTCTAATCTATAACTTGGCAACTTGGCCATCGAAAGGCCTTACCGTAATGAACCTAGGATGCACTCGTATTAGTTTGAGATGCGATTTTGCTGACCCTTCTCTCTCTCTCTCTCTCTCTTTCATACACACAAACACACACACACACACACACACACACACATGCACATTTTCATTATCCAATAATAAATTCAGTCTCAGAGAAGATAGATAGGATTCGCGGGAAAATACATTTTTTTTCTAATTTTTTTTTTTTCTTTTTTTTTTTTTCAACACCCCTGTATATTCGAGTCCGTGTACGTATACGTTTTATACGTCCGTCCATCTCTGTGTATACGTATTTATGTGTTCGTACACCTAACTAGATAGGATTAAAACCAACAAATATATCTGAAAAGAAAAAAGAAGGAAAACTTTTTGACACGCTTTTGTAGATTTGAGTTAATACGTCTACGATATACATGGCCCCTCCCCCCCCCATGTTTATACGTGCGTTCGTGCGTATGTGTGTGTTTGTGTTTGTGTGTGTGTGTGTGTATTTGTACGTGCGAACACGCGACGCTAGGAAGTCCGATCGTTAAGCGCAGGGTCGTCGCTAATGTCGTCTAGGAGGATAGGAAAACTACATTCCTGCAGCGTGCTTAATTTGCTTTCCGTTTTCATCTACGTGCTTCATCCTTCCTTCTTTCCTTTTTCTTTTCATTTCTCTCTCTCTCTCTCTCTCTCTCTCTCCTTTCCTTTTTCGGGTCGTTTTATGTTTTTTATTTTTTTTTTTTATTTATTTTTTTCTTTTCTAGAAGCACACACCTTCGCAAGAGACCTTCTTCTTTATGGCGACTCCTGAACTTAGGCCGAGGAAAACTTAATCCCTCTCGCCACACCTGCCACCCTTCTTTACTATTTTCCTTCTTTCTTCTCTTCTCTCTCTCTCTCTCTCTCTCTCTCTCTCTCTACGTCTTTCTCTCTCTCACTCTCTGTTTTTCTTTCTCTTTATTTATTTCTTTCCTTCCTTCCTTCCTTCTCTCTCTCTCTCTCTCTCTCTCTCTCTCTCTCTCTCTCTCTCTCTCAGAGATTTCATTTTCCTGCTTAGATCCGACAGATTTATTAGTTTCTTCATGTCGTTAGTAGTTAGTAAAAAAGTATTGCTTTCTCACCTAAAGCGAGCTGACACCGTTTCGTGATCGACGATCCGTCCATTTTCGTGAGTCCAATCGCATGTCGTTTTATACGGATAAAAAAGTAGAAAGGAAACGTACCGATAATATAATGGAAATTCTCTGAGGACTGGGAGAAGGTTCAGAGAGAGAGAGAGAGAGTGAGAGAGAGAGAGAGAGAGAGAGAGAAAAGGTTATCTCTCGAAAGACATTATCTTCTAAAATTTTACGAATGTTATTGACGTTTAAATGGAGGTAGTATACTTTTCTCTGATCAGAGATATCGAAAGACGAATTTAGTAGCTTTTTACAAGCGTGACCCCCTTTTCCCCTACCCCCCCCCCACCAATACCCACTCACCCCTCCCCATATGATTCTCCTTTATTCTCTTTCTATCGAACTATTTTTAAAGCCGAGAAAAAGTTTCTATCGAAGTAAGTAGATCGATTATTATTTGAATAAACGCATTGAAAACGGAACAGAAATAATTCGGGAACGGAAACGGAAACGGAAATGGAAACGGAATAGAAATAATTATTCTTTTGTATCTAAAATTGTATTATTATAGTATAAATTCTAATTCTTCTTATTATTATTCTAATTATTCTTCTTATATATATATATATATATATATATATATATATATATATATATAACATATATACGTACATACATATATACATATATGTGTGTATCGAGAGCCCCGATCGATGAGATCGATGTACACCTATCCAAATTTTTCTCATTTAATCGTCGTAAAGACAATCGATGTTCTTCCATCGTATCGTGAAAGAAAGATTCCGTAATCTTAGTAGAGGAAATAGAATTATTTTATCGGGATCGATGCACCCGGAATAAACCTCGTTAACGTTCCATCAGTCGAAAGAGGTAATAGAGGTTATCCCTCCCTCCCCTCCCCTTTTTCTCTTTCCCTTTCTCTTTCTTTCCCATATCGTGACACCTTATCGTGAGTGATTTTATAAGGGAGTATCGTTCTTTACGACTTTCTCTTGAAATCGTGTCGTTCACATCGTCGTTCGTCAATAGGGTTTTAAAGGGAAAAATTCGTAAGCTGCAGGGACGTTGGCGGGGGAGGGAGGAGGGAGGAGAGAGAGAAGAAGAAGAAGAAGAGGAGGAGGAAGAGGAGGAAGAGGTGGGGTTGAGGTTGGTGGGGTTAAACGCCTTCCAGCTTCTTTACGGCGAGTCGCGAACTACTTAGGCCGTGGAAAACTTAATTTCCTCGTACTCTCTCTCTCTCTCTCTCTCTCTCTCTCTCTCTCTCTCTCTCTCTCTCTCCCCTTCGCTTTCTCTCTTTTCTCATCCCTTCTGAGAAAAGTAGTACAAACGGTCGAGCTAGCCTGCTAACGTTCTCTTCCTCTTCCTCCACCTTACTCCTCATCTCCTCCTCCTCCTCCTCCTCCTCTTCTTCTTCTTCTTCTTCCTTCTCCTCCCTTTTCCTTTCCCTCTTCCTCTCCTTATATAGAACTTTATGCCGGCGTCGCCCCAGGCGGTTCTCATCTCTAATTTCGACCTTTAAAGCGTCATCGCGGTAAGTGTAACCCGTGCTCTCTTTAAAGACCCAGGAAAGATCTTCCTCAGTCTCTCTTCTCCTTCGTCGAATATATTTTCCTACCTACCTACCTACCTATCTACCTACCTACCTACCTACCCACCTACCTACCTACCTACTCTACCCTTTCCACCTACCTACCTACCTACTCTACCTTCTTACCTACCTCTTTAGTATCTACGCGTATGAAGTTTTTATCGACTTAGTACGAAACTCAACCGAACGCTCTCTCCTTTCATCGTTATTAGCGCTTTATTAATTTTCTTAAGAGGCCACGGTATTGTCCCGTTTTATATCTTCTTATATGGATACTTTTATATCAGAATACCATGCTTTCGTATACCTGAGTATTCGTCAATATTCTCGAGGATAAAGGGAACGTTTATCGTCGATAATAATACGTTGAATATTTGTGGATTTTTAAATAATGATTATACATTCGTATGTGCGAATTCATATGTCTGTTTGATCTCTCTGTTTATTCTCATTCGTAAAAATGTATATTTCTCGGATTCGTATGTATGCTCAGTATTCGTCAATTTTTGTCGTAAAAATGGTTTTTTTTTTTTTTTTTTTTTTTTTTCTTCAATGAAGATAGCTCTTCCAAAAGTCGTAAGAATATGTTAAGACTTCACTCGTACAAATTGAGGGTAGAAATAAGGTGATAAAAGGAAAGAAAAATAAAATAGAAATGATATAGAAATTGAGTTGCAAATTTGTTACTACCACATTTAAAGTATTATCCTCGTAGGCGTGCATATATATATATATATATATATATATATATATATATATATATATATATATATATATTATATATATTCATGACGATATACTCTCACGTCGTTAATCGTTTTATTGATACAGTACAACGATACATTTACATTCTATACCCTCACAGTTTTACGTACCACGCTTTTCATATAATCTTTTCACGTTCTTACAAATCTCATCTTTG
>OU426853.1:5632660-5645160 GCA_911387685.1 Dolichovespula media
TACTCTTCTTCCACCTTCTTCTTCTTCCTTAATGTCTGCTTTTCGGATCGCTTATTTATCTTCTTAAAGCGCAACGTTCTCGTCGTTCTCGTCCTCGTCCTCGTCCTCGTCCTCGTTCTCGTTCTCGTCCTCGTCCTCGTTTTCGTTCTCATCCTTGTCTTCGTACTCGCCGTCCTCGTCGCCCCATCGTCGTCTCTATTCTTTGCTCTCTCTCTCTCTCTCTGTTTCAGTTTTTCCTCTTGGTTTTTCGCGATACCAAAACCGAGCTATCGACAAGTTTCGGGAGCCATCTCGAATCTCTTCGTCGCGGAAACTTTCGAAAACCTTCAAGTGGAAGGAGAGTCCGAAGGACGAACAGTCGAGTGTCAAATACTTCGGGAAAACGATACGAAGACAAATCTTTGCTCTTCGCAAAATGACTCATCTTCTTTTAAGTACATACACACATACACACAAATGTTCGTTCGTTCGTTCGTTCGTTTGTTTGTGTGTGTGTGTGTGTGTGTGTGTGTGTGTGTTGTATATACAAAATATATATAAATTATACATGCGCGCGCGCGCGCGCGCGCGAATAATTATGACTCCAGTGATGTTCAGAAGTTCACCAGAATTATTATGAAGTCTAGTGATTATTTTTTTTTTTTTTTTTTTTCGGAAAGAGCCAAGACAGATCAATTTTGTTATCAAAGGGTAGTGGCAGGCATTCGTCATGAATTCACCCATTTTGGATAAACACCGGAAAAAATTTTAAATGGCGATAATGGTCAAGTGCAACTTCAAAGGTCAAGTTCAGTTTGAAAGTTCTTTCAATTTCCTTTACAATCGTACTATTCTTTTCGAATTTTGAGTCGATAGTTTTTGAGAAAATACGTCTCGAAGTTTTAGGTAAAATATAGTGGAAATTCAGTTTTGATGATAATTTTGATTTCATTAAATATCGAAAATGTGTACCCAACCATATTCTATGCAGTAATAAAAAATCTTCATAGATACACACACATGTGGTATATTAAATATCGTAGAAAACATCAATGGAATATATAGATTAATATGTTTTATCAAAAAGTAATAAAAAGAGATAATCAAATTAGTTCGAAACAAATGTTTACTCTTCTCAAATTGACAAGAAAAATTTCATTCATAATACTGTATAATTTCAATAATTTTCACGTTAATAAATCAAGTATATAATAATCCGTGTAAATACATAAATATAATATATACATATATACATACATACATACATACATACATACATACATACATACATACATATATATATATATATATATATATATATATATATATATATATATATATATATATATATTTAAATTTCGTATTTCGTATCTCTCCCTCGAGAGCTTCCCGAAAAGTAGAAAAAGAACGGAGAGACGCGAAAAACCGCGTAAAGTTGAAGTTCGCACGAGATAATTACAAACCCGCGGAAGTTTTTAAATCAGAAGTTTAGTCAGTCGACAAACGGACTTGTTCCATGTTAATACTTCTCTCGTAGAAGATCCAGGAGAGATATAGGAGACCACGTGCAGCTCGTCTCCCATTCGGATAGCATAATAAAAATAATTAATATCCACGAAATGATGTTTCTCATTCGCATATAACGTATTACTTATATACCTGTGTACTCGTACATGCATATATTTATATATATATATATATATATATATATATATATATTATTTTTTTTTAAATATTAGATATACGTATGTATTTACGTGTATTACATATGTACAATCGTATGTATATACGAGTAGTATAGTCGTAATAAAATTCGGAGTGGCCGCCCGTAAGTTTTATATTTCTACGAGTTTTCCTCGACGGCTAGGACGACTAGGACGAGATATAGACTTCGATTCGAGTTGGATAAAACGAGTTTTGCGCAGATCGTAATCGCATTATCCTCGAAATACATTTCCTACGTGCGAGGGACCGATATATGCGAGATGATAACGTGTCCCGTTCCTCGTTGTATATGGTTTTTCTTTTTTTTTTTTTTTTATTCTTTCCTTCTCATTTTCTTTTCTCCTTTTTTTTTTCGTTCTTTTTCGTTCTTTTTCAATTACGCGCTACAAATTTATCGTAAACAGGTGTATTCTTTTTCCTTCCTTCTTTTCCATTTTCTTTCTTATCGTTCTTCCTTCCTCTTTTTATTTTTTTCTTCTTCTTCTTCTTCTTCTTCTTTTTTTTCTTTTCTTTTCTTTTCTTTTCTTTTCTTTTTCTCGAAGCACAGATTCAGTTCGAGCTCCGGTTAGATTTATAATTCCGATTAACGGCGATAATAATTTCGAATGGAGAAAGCTTTTCAATTATTTCGATGGCACGCTTCGAGAGATCCCAATCGGAAAGGGATAGGGAAGACAAAGAGAGGAGAATATATTGTTCAAATTGACAAAAGAAGAAAGTGTGTGTGTGTATGTGTATGTATGATATATATATATATATATATATATATATATATATACATATACATATACATGTACACATATGTATATATTAAATCGAAAATTGGTACTTCGATCATTTGGAATAAATCCTATTTCGTGTATCCTTTGATACCTAACATTCAATAAGAGCAATAGTTGAGAGTATAGAGATATGAAAGAGAGAGAGAGAGAGAGAGAGAGAGAGAGAGAGAGAACGAATTAAATAATCGAGAAAATTCGAATGTGCGAGGATCAATTAAATGTGCACACTTGTTGTCTAGTTGATATCGAACTCTTTATATCGATCACTATTAAGGATTCGAGATTACCAGTGAAAAGCACAAGTTTTAATTAATTCGATCGTGTTCGTACCATGTAATCCAGAAAACGTTGCTATGTACGAATTACTTGCTTTCCTTTTCTATATTTGTTTTTTCTTTTCTTCTCGTTATTTTTTTCTCCTCCTCCTCCTTCTTCTTCCTTTTTCTTTTTTCCTTCTTCCTCTTATTTCTCTCATCGGATCTACCGATGGACACTCAAGCGAATTCGTTGGGGGGTACTGATCGATCTCGTTAAAGTTAATAGCCGTCCTTCCTATACTTAAACGTTACTTAGACGATATACGATTTTCCGAGATCCTTCAGGAATCTGCTCATCCTCTACTTCTACTTCTCCTTCTCCTTCTCCTTCTTCTTCCTTCTTCCTCCTTCTTCTCCTCTTGTTCTTCCTCTTCTTCTTTCGAGTTTCATCGAAGCGTAGATATCATGGAGCAGGATCTAACCCAAACTCAAAGTCCTTTTTCTCGATCGGTAAGCCACGATTTATCATGCTCCATTTGCTCGAGATACAAAAAAAAAAAAAAAAAAAAAAAAAACAGAAAAGAACAATAGTTGAAGAAAACGTCGTAAAGTCGTAAATGTTTCTCTTTTTTATTGTTTTCAATACAAGTACATGGATTGATCATAAATCATGGATCATCTGATTTGTTAAGATTAATAGAAAAGAAATATATCTAAATGTATATATACGTATATATATTAACAAAATTTTAATTTTGAATAGATTTTAATTTTGAAAGAAATGGAAAATATACGAAAGGATCCTACAATAAGTTTAATTATTGGCTAATTAAGTTATTGATTGAATACAAAACGTTTAAAAATTAATTTATAATAGCAAGAAAGAAACAAACAATTGTTTACTTAATTCAATAAAGGCTCGAACTGTCACACTGTTTTCTTTCATGCAATCGACATCTCATAAATCACATTTTTTCGTACATTTTGTAACTTTTCAGGTGTCATTAGATCAACGGCGTTTATAATTTTCGAATGTAGTTTTGTTTCATTAAGATCAGTATTTATCGTTTCTATCTACATGGCATACTTCACAAGTTAATATTTCGTTAATTGTTAATTTTAAACCAGTGCTCGTTTAATTAATATTTTTTTTTTTTTTAAATTAAAGAAAAGAAGATACACCTTGTTCCATGGAAAAGGGAAAAAAGAAAAATTAAAAATCATTAAACTTATGATTTAATCGAAAGTTAAATGTTTTACTTCGTACTCTTAAAATATTGGAGACATGAAATCATATATATATTTTATTTTATTGCTTCTAACAAAGAATAATTTCATTAAATTTAGTATCATTCTTTTAGTCTACATAGCATATTTCATGCGTTAATATCTAATTAATCATTAACCTTAAAGCAGTAGTCGTATAATGATTTTTCTAAAAAAAAAAAAAAAAAATTAATCAAAGTATCTAATTAATTAAACAAAGAGAAACACAGACTGTTCCATGAAAAAAAGAAAAGAAAAAAAAACAAAAAAAAAAAGAGAAAGAAGAGAGAGAGAAAACAGGAGAAATTAAAAACGTTTAAACTGACGACGTAACTGGATGTCGGATTTTTCACTTCGTGCTGTTAAAGGATAAAATAAAATAAAAAAAAAAAAAAAAAGAAAAAAAAATCATTAAAAGAAAAATCATAAAATCATTAAACTTCTCTTAAGACATTTTTCTTTCCTACTACTACTAACGGAGAAGACATTTAACCTGGCCCTTTGATTTATGATCAATTAGTATATATCAACGATATATTTATGATACTAATAATGAATTGACAATTGAAGTAGAAGAGGGGGGGGGGAAGGAGAAAAATATTCTAAACTTCGTTGTTGATAATGCATGTTGGTAGATATATATATATATATATATACATACATACACCTATGTAAGTACTTTGGGCAGAAACCGCACGGGGTCAACTTTGAATCGTGTTGGGGCTGCCAATTCAGCATCGGCCCCTTTCATCCCAGCCCTGAAAAGTTACGCGAGCGCTTAATGGCACGCCTTTAGTACTCGTTGCTCCCGAATTATCACCTGCCTTTGATGAGCAACATAATTCAGTCAGCCGCCGAGCGGTCTTACGCTCGGTCAAAGGGCTTGCAAGTGGCTTAAACGAGATCGTTCGGCCGTTCTACTTGGCGTGACGATCAAGCAAGTATTTTGGCTGACGGTTATCGTTATCGGTGAACAACCCTTAAGAAACGATACATAGAGAATAAGCGGCCCATGTAAACTTAATTAGTAGTAGACGGGAAGGTCGAGAATAAATTTCCTTGGATAATCAAAATTTAAAGGCGGCCGTATCGTAATCGCGCATTAATTTGACATGCTGACTTGTCGTCATGCTCATTTAAACTGATTTGTCGTATCGTCAATCGATCTTTTTTATATACATATATATATATATGTTTTTTTTTCTATCGATTACATCGATACCAGGTTACCCCCTAAATTCTCTCAATTAGCCATTAGATGATTTTCATATACATCTAAAATGACTTGTTTAACATAATATATATATATATATATATATATATATATATATATATATATATATATATATATATAAAGTATTCGTATTATCATTGCCGCGTTTGATTAATTATCGGTTAAACACTTAACAAGTTTCGTGTGAATTGACGGACGAAGAGTTGAACTAACGTGTTGATGGATTATCGAAGATCGATCGTAGATAATTACCGAGTCTTCTCAACGTACATAATGCAATAACGGTATTGTACATCGAGTACCGGAGGACGATTTATAGCTTCGGATAACGTCGATAGTTCGTCGATAATATTAATGCGTAGAAGTGCATTGGATGTGCGGAGAAGACGGACGGACCTTAGACATGGATATCCATCTTTAATCATTCCGATCAGATGGGAATTACTAACGAAAGGATTATCCTTATGGTGATCTCAAGAGGAAAACGGAGATGAGAGTAGGGTCCGATTGTCGTGGAGGACATCCGCACCGTTGTTTACTCCATTTTAGATCTAAGACGCATGAAATAAGTTTGCCCTGGCGCCGTTGTTTATTCGGTCTCTTTGGTTACACTGGGTATGTACATGCACTTGAAACGTGCGCGCGCGCGCAAACACTTAGGATACTTACACAGAGACTTGAGACTCAACAGGAACGCAACGTCCGCAATAAGTTCGGATAAACGTTAAAGTGAAGACACACTGTTCTTGTTCTTGTTGTTGTTGTTGTTGTTGTTGTTGTCGTCGTCGTCGTCGTCGTCGTCGTCGTCGTCATCGTTGTTGTTGTTGTTGTTGTTTATGTGAACGCTCGTGCATCCTCGTAGGGAGTGGTGATACGTCTACCGCGAGATGACTCCTGCTGACTGTGGGTGACAGTTTCTTCTACGGTAAGAGAGTAAGAGGGTAAGAGAGATGGAGATAGATAGAGGGAGGAAGAGAGAGAGAGAGAGAGAGAGAGAGAGAGAGATAGATAGAGATAGAACTCTCGATATATCAGCGTCGCCCTTTAACCCCAAATAATTGTAGGACTCCCACGGTGGCGCACCATCCATACGAACATTCTGTTTCGTAGTTAGTTTCGAAATACTCGAAGCTACTACCAACGTTAATAGTAACGCTTGGAGAGACGTTAAAATAATTCATTTGCGAGTTGGTACCACGTGTTCCGAGACCTCTGTCTATTCCACCGTTTTCGTGATAATAGCCTCGAAAATACGACTTGGAGATACATACGAATGCAGATACGTCACGGATGTTTCTAGACATTTTTTTTTCTCTCTCTGAATAGTTTGTCTCCTATAGCGTCGGTATTCGTTCTCTCTCTCTCTCTCTCTCTCTCTCTCTTTTTTCTTTCTTTTTTTTTTTTTTTGTTTTTCGTTTAAATATCATATGATTACGTAATCTAAATTTCAAAACTATCGTTATATATATTATTCTATAGGTACAGGTATACACGTATAATAACGATAGAAATTTTGTATTAACTTTGACATTTTTAAAGGGACTTTAAAGTCGTTTGAAATAAAGCGATATCGTAGATTTCTCGTTTCATTTTCAGCAAATTGCCCCAAAATGTCGGGTATAAATGGAGGGACAGTGTCTCTCTCTCTCTCTCTCTCTCTCTCTCTCTCTCTCTCTCTCTGTGTATATGTGTATGTGTGTGTGAGAGAGAGAGAGAGAGAGAGAGGGAGAGATGAAGAAGAAGAGAAAGAAAAAGAAGAAAAGATTCTCGAGCCTCCACGATTCTGTTCTTTTCGTAAAAAAGTTTCAAAATCTCTGTTTTCTTCGTTCTCGTAACAACAACATTTTGGTCATATCCTACAGGACGAAATAGAAAAGAGAGAGTGAGAGCTGAGAGAGAGAGAGAGAGAGAGAGAGAGAGAGAGAGAGAGAGATGAGAGACAGAGACAGAGATATAGATAGATATAGAAAGAGAAGCACTCGACCGGATCGACTTTGGTTTTACGCGCATCATCCAACGTACAATACAGATTTTGTACAACCCGGAAAAGAAACAACGGCGGGAATCCGAGGAGCATTCGACAACTATCTGTTCTATACCGTTTTATTTCGCTCTCGTTCACGACCAAAAATCAATATGGACGGGCAAATATTGGAGTATTTACGAAACGCGTTATAACGTGCGAACGAAACAGCCAACGGCAAAGAAATAGAGAAAAAGATTGTACGTGTGAGCCAAAAAGAGAGAGAGAGAGAGAGAGAGAGAGAGAGAGAGAGAGAGAGAGTGAGAGGGAGGGGTGGGGTGGAAACGGAGAAGAACGTTGAAAAAGCAAGAAGGAAGTTTAGGAAGTAGTGGTAGTGGTAGTGATAGTAATAGTAATAGTAACAACAACGCTAACAGGATGAGCTATTTAACGGGAGGAAAAGAGGAACGTTTCTTCCTTCATTCTTCTAACGTTGAATCTAACGAAGATATACCCCCACCCCCCCCCGCGCGCGAACCCCCCCAAGCAAGGAGAACTTTCGAGAGTAACGCTTGGAAAAACGATTAACTCTCTATTCTTAATCGCACGGCGAATATAACGTGATATGAAACTGTTTAATCGATGGCTCAATTTTCTTTATTTTTGACAATGTATTTAACCGATAAGAGGATGATATATAGAATAAAAAATATATATATATATATATATATATATATATATACATATGTTAAACAAATCCATTTGTTTCGTATGAAAGACGGACGTAGAAGAAGCGGTTGTTGGACTCTTTTTCTCTCTGTGTGTGTGTGTGTGTGTGTATGCGCGCGTGGACGCACGTGCTTTCTCTTGTTTTATTTATGTTAGGTAAATCGGTGCATCCAGGTCGTTGTGTAGAGAGAATCGCGAGAACCTTTCCAAGATTTAAAGGAAATCCAAAATCCGTCACGTTCAATGTGTATAAAGGTTATCTCCCTTTCCGCTTAAATGCTACCGCTCGTTCCTTGGAACTCTCTCGGATAACTAATGTATGCAGTAAAAGGGCTGAGTGAGTTGCTGGCTAGAGAAAGAGAGAGAGAGAGAGAGAGAGAGAGAGAGAGGGATAGAAGTTGAGAGAAGGAGAGAAAGTGAGAAGCATAGTTCCTGGTTTACGTTTAGGATGGTGTCTGAAAGAGAGAGAGAGATAGAGAGATAGAGAAAGAGAGAGAGAGAGAGAGAGAGAGAGAGAGAGAGAGAGAGAGAGAGAGAGAGAGAGAGAAAGAGAAACTTTGGTCAGCGAGAACGAACGAGCTGCTACTATTGGTGGTAGCCCCGTGGGAGAGAACGGTAAGGGGGCACAATTCGAACTAACCGAAATCCGCGAGGAGATTTTTCTAAGAGTCTTGTGGGCGGGTGTTGAGAGGGAGGATGGGTGTTTCCTGAGGCTAGGGGTGGTATTGGGTAGAAGGTGGAGCTCAGTAGGAACGTTAAAATATCGCGCTACCATGCTGGTAGAGGCGAGTTAACGTGTAGGGGGAAGACCGATGTAATGTTAATGTGTTCGGGAGAACTTCGCGAAAGATGCCCTTCGAGGATAAAACGATTTACTTGCGTCTCCCTGTGGATTGTAGAGTTATATAGAAGGGAAGGATCTTAACCTCTCTTCTTCTTCTTCTTCCTTTTTTTGTCTTTTTTCGTTTTCGTTTTCGTTTTCTTTCTCTCCATTTTTTCTTTTTTCCTTTATTTTTTTTTTACTTTTTTTTTTTGTTCGTTCCTTTATCGATCGATGACCGATTAACAACATAGAGAGAGAGAGAGAGAGAGAGATGAAATATTTGTTTTGAATGTATACGAGATTTATATGAAATATTGGGGGGGAGGGGATATGAAATGTTATTGTATTTACGTAAATACAAATTTAAATGGAAACGAAAATTACATATAAACGAAAGATGAATATATACGTTAAATGTACGTACGTGGGAATGAATAATAGTTAAGAGAACGGATATAGCGTAGTGATGATTGGAGAGAGAGAATGAGAAAGAAAAATAAAGGAAAGATTAACGCTTGAGAAGGACGGATGTTATAACGTCGAAATCAAAATAAATGACAACAGTCGATGGTAGGTGTTCCGTGTGAAATGGACGTTTATATCTTGAATTGTCTCTTAAATTTATTATACGTATCTTTATCCATCTATCCATCCATCTATCTATCTATCCATCTATCCATCTATCTATCTATCTATCAATCTATCTATCCATTCATACCTGTGCGCGCGCGTGTTTATATTTCTTTCAATTAAATCAGTAATTAATTAAAAATCAAACTTTTCTCCATCAAACATATATACATATATATATATATATATATATATATATATATATGTGTGTGTGTGTGTGTGTGTGTGTGTGTGTGTGTGTGTGTGTGTGTGTGTGTGTGTGTGTGTGTGTGTATGACACCTATAATTAATATATTTCTTTTCGGCGTAGAATAAGCAGAGAACGCGTTATAATGGGAAATGAAAAGTAAAGGAAAGGTGTATATCGAGAAAGTGTCGAGTGTTTTGCTGAGCGTTGAACGTTCCAGAACAAAGAGACGTCCGTGAGATCGTAGTTTAGAGGCCGATAACGAGTCCGATGCGAGTTCAATAAAAATAAATATAAAGAATACCAATGGGTGGTGGGGAAGGAGGGAGGGAGGGAGGGAGGGAGGGAGGGAGGAAAAGGAAGATATACCGAAGAAACGATGCAAAGTTAATGCACGCTTCGTGAGATATTCACAAAGGTTCTGTTTTCCCGAGGGAGAAACATTTTATCGAGCTTTCGATCGGTACCAAAGAATAAAATAAAATAAAATAAAATAAAATAAAATAAAATAAAATAAAATAAAATAAAATAAGATAAAATAAGATAAAAGAAAATAAAATAAAATGAGAGAATAGAATCGGAAAGGAGTAAAAGTAAAGGAAGAATGAAACGAGAAGGAGGACGTGCAGGAAAGGAGATGGGGAAGATGCGGGGAGGTGGAGGGGGGGGGGGGGGGTAGGAGGAGGAAGATGAGTAACAAACACACGGATACGTATCGTCTTGGTTCGTATTCGCGACCGAGTTTAAAGGTTCCGTACCGTCGATGGTAAGAAAGGAAGGGCGTTCTTCCACGTAAATCCATGTTCTTTGATGATCGGCAACGGTAAAAGAGGTAGACCGCAGGTAGTAGTGAGAGAGAGAGAGAGACGACTTGTTACGACAAAAGCTCCCAAAGGAGCTTAACTCACCAAGCGATTTTACAAAATCGAAGAGAAGCAAGCAAGTTTCTCGTATACTCGAATATGATTGAAATAAGTCCGCTCTTGACGTTCGCTTTTGAAACGGTAGAGGTAATATTCTACATTTCGGAGATCGTCTATGGAAAATATGGTTATGCGTGGTAAATCAAATTATATAGTTAAGTATTGAGTTGTCCAGAAAGTTCGTGCTGCTTGTCTACTACTGTGTATGTATGTATGTGTGTATGTGTGTATGTATGTATATATGTATGTATGTATGTATGTATGTATGTATGTATGTATGTATGTGTATATCAAAACATATCAATTATAATCATTTTACAAAGATATAAATTAAATATGTGTATGTATAATATTTATTTTGTAATAGTATTACGCATATACAATGAAACGAGATATATATTCGATCAAATCTTTCTGAAGTCTCCTTTTTTTGTTTTTTTGTTTTTTTTTTTTGTTTTTCGTTTTAATAATATAATGATACATTTTAATTTCGTGCATTATTGAAGATTTTATATATATATATATATATTTTTTTTTGTTTATAATTGTTATCGTTTCGGTGAATCTTCATAGAAAATCGTTATACCGTTATAAGGATGTATCTTTATTTTTACTTTCATTCTTTTTTTTTTTTTTTTTATTTAATTTAATGATACATTTTGATTTTGCAACCTATTAATACTTACATAGAGATAATTTTGGACTTGGCAAGCTTTCTAACGGAATTGTATATATGAATGTAACGCGATAAACATGTCTCCTTTATCTGGGAAATAATTATTCACAAATTGTCGTTAGAGTTAGTTTAGATATAGTTCCGATGAAAATTCGTGAAACGTGAACCACCTGTATACGTGTAAAGGCATAGGAGAAGCATAGTGATGAATATCGATCGTTGTCGCAAAGATTTCGTTAACGGGATGCTGGGCGATTTCGCGCTCGAAAGTCTACTTTCCGCGAGTCCCGTACGAAATCCTGTGAGCTCAAAGGAGATTATGCGAGCGTTATAACGCGATAGGGATGGTTACGAGAACGATCCGGATCAACGTTATGACGGTGGTTGGCTATTCGTGTGTTCGTGTGTTTTATGGTGTGTGTGTGTGTGTGTGTGTGTGTGTACTCGTCGTTGTGTCCTGCGCGCGTGCTCCTTTGACATGAACACGTTCGCACGTCTACCATGGCATGATAAACGGTGCCTCTGTTCTTCCTCTCTCTTCTTCTCTCTTTCTTCTCTCTCCCTCCTCTACCTCCTCCCCTATCTCCTCCTCCTCCTCCTCCTCCAATACCACCATAACAACCTCCTTCTATTCGTCTACCTTCTCCTTCGTTGGTCTCCGTTCCACGGTTGGTCCGGTGACGAGAGGAAATTAAACGTGAGTCTTGCGTTACTATACTTGTGTGAATACGACGAGGATAGATAGATAGACGTTCCCTATCTAAAAGAGCTTTAGTTCTCGAGGAGTTTCGTTATACTACTCACCTAAGAACTTCAACAAGAACGGACACGTGTTCTAAGATAATCATTCTCGTCTTATTCAAGCCAATTACCAAGAAGAGGTTCGTGAAATCTCGATAGTAAAGGGATGATAGAAGAAGACACGGGATGAGAGGAAAAAAATGGCGGGGGAGGGGGGACTGGGAGGGTCAAGGGACACCAATGTACCCGTTTTACATATTTGAAAAATCACGAGTTTTCTTTTCTTTCTTTCTTTTTTTTTTTTTTTTTTTTTTTTTTTTTTACGATGCATCGATAACTCCGACTTCGATTTAACGTTGTTTAACTCGAGTCTTCTCCCTTCGAAATGATCATTTATTCGACGTTCATTTTTGTTTCCTTTTTTCTTTTTTTTTTTTTTTTTTTTTTTTTTTTTTTTTTTTTTAATCAATTAATTTCTACGTTTATTTTCTACGTTAATGTTCGTTTTTAATCGAGGCATTGGGTTGGGGGAGGGGAGGGGGAAAGGTGTATCGATTCCTCTTTCTCCCCTTTTTTATTTCTTGC
>OU426853.1:5647660-5652660 GCA_911387685.1 Dolichovespula media
AATTTATCGAAGGCACTTTCCGCCACGGCGAGAACTTCTCTCCCGGCAAATTTATTTCTTATTAGCTGGTCCGAATCGAAGTAAGCGTACGTATACATTGAAAGAGAGACAGAGAGAGAGAGAGAGAGAGAGGAGAGAGGGAGAACGTGTATGTGTGTGTGTGTGTGTGTGTGTGTGTTTTATCGACTTAGCGATCGCTTTTGGTCTCTCGAGAACGCGCCCTTTCCCTTCTTTATCACCGTAATTCCCCTACATCTTCTCTCGCGATCCGATTGATCGTCCAAATCGTTGGGATAATGTACCTATACGAGAGGTTCGTACAATATACATATATAGTAACCGTTCTTATCTTAATGAAAATGTCCTTGTAACAAGTGAGAACTAATAAATACGTTAAAATCAAAATACTCAAAGGATTTTTGATTTGATTTGATCTCGTTGATAATGAAAAATCTTTGTTATTAACCCGTTAGCGATAGTACTACGTAGAATACGATTGGACGTGCAATCTCGTTCCAACGACTCGTATCTTTATTCGTTGAATTTTTTCAATATTTGTAAGTAATAGTAATGATTAGGTTCTGTCGTAGCCGTTTTTATCGTAATTATTAAAAGTTTCCTAGTAAGCGTGAGAAATGGGTATATACGATATAATGAAATTAATCACTCGATTTTCGAATTGATTTTTGTTGTTTCTTATTTCTTTATTACTTCGTTAAAAATAGATACGATCTGATTCATCGTGTTTTCTTTGTACGTCGTAATTATTAACCTCGTTGAAGTTCTATATCGGATTTGGCTTGATCATAAATTTCGTTCTAATGAAAGATGATTTTCTTGATAACGAAATATCATACGCAAAAACTGTACTCTACATTTACGACTTATTTTTTTCCCATTTAAATTCACCCTCTGCTCGGCTGTATCATTGCTATTGAAATACCCTGTGTTTGTGTATATATGTATATACATATGTAAATATAAACGCATGTACGTGTATAATATTTTTGTATAGATGTATATACGAGTGTAATACAAATGTATAATATTTTTGTTATTTGAAAGCGAATAGAGATTAGATAAAAGTTTCGTTTACTTTAAGTTTTATTTCCTAAATCCCCAAACGTTAGAATTTTCTTCCAACTTTTCGTCTAAATTTACGATATTGTACGAATGTTTGTGCAACTTCGTGCTGTGATAGGTTGGAAAGTAACGACGATAATAATTCCACGCGTAACAGATAAATAACGTTTATACTCTCGTTAATTGATAATGAATGGTGCAATATAAATCAATGTGTTTTTGAATTAGTGAATCAAAAGTAGATAGATAGATGGTGAAAAAGACGAGAAGAAAGAAAATGACGTTCTTGTAATTTGTATAACAATGGTCGAACTGGTAGCTGTGGGCACAATGCCACCCATCGAGAAAAGTTCAATGTAGTTTGACAGAGGTACAGGTTTGCCATTTTATGTTCTTCGAATAATGGGCATTGTTCCTGTTCGACTATTAGAAAACCCTTGTACTTTCAACCATTGGCTTTCCTTCTTCCTCCTATTCCCTTTTCTCTCCTCCTGATGGAAAATACGCCTCGTCGAGCCAACCGACAAAACTTTCGACGATTTGCATCGATCGATGCTTATGTACGTTTCCGTAACTCTTCGATGAATACTCCCATCGATCGCGATAGTATATACACACACACACACGTACACTTTATATAATATATATATATATATATATATATACATACAAATGTGTGTACGTCCGTATATGTGTATATATAAATATATATATATATATATATATATATATATATATATATATAAATAAAGTGTGTGCGTGTGTGTATGTGTAATATTTTTCTACGGGTATATGTAACTCGATATTTTTATTTCTAGAATCATTTTGAAAATAATTTGAAGAAGTTACTTACGCAAGCGACCCGAACGTTTTAATTTCAAATACAATGGCAACAACGTTATTGAGATTGTAGATCATTTTACTTACCGGAAAATGTATAAAGGATCTTTTCTCTACGCATCTGGGTAATTTCCCGCGTAGAAAAAAAGAAACAAAACAAAAAGGGGATAGGAACAAAAAAAAAAAAAAAAGAAAAAGGAATGAGAAAAAAGTACAGAAAAGTAAAAAAAAAAAGAAAAGAAAAAACATAAATCTACGAGAAACTTTTCGTTACGAGTAAGTAAGTACGGCTTTGAGCGAACTGCACTTACGGCTTTTTAAGGGATTTTCAAAGCCTTCGTTTGAAAAAGTCAACTCGGTAGGTAGAAAAAGTAGGTCGGTTTAGAAACGTCGTGATGCATTATTAGAAAGGTTTTTCTCATCGTAGGTAGCTTCGTAAAAATACGAGGAGGTAAGAAAGAGAAGGATACTAGGTACCCTAGTCGTTTTTGGTCTAAACGAAAACTATTAACAATTCAGGATTTACATATTTACATGTACGTATATATATATATATGCAAAATTTAATAAATTCAATGATCAATCTCTCTCTCTCTCTCTTTTTTTTTTTTTTAACTGGACAATAATATCCCATTAAAGAGGAGGGAAAATAAAATTACTAAGAACAAGAAAAGATTTTCTAAACGTTGGAGAAACGAGAACAATTACTTTGATGATTTTTTGATCAAAACAAAAATTATTAGCAATCAGAATCTACACACACACACACACACACACACATTCCAACGAAAAGGTAATAAATTCGGTGATCGATCTCTCTCTTTTTTATTTTTTTTTTTTTTTTAGCAAGCAATAATTTCTCGTCAAAAGGGAGAAAAATAAAATTGCCAACAGCAAGAGAGATATTTTTTGCTAAACATTTGTTTGGCAAAATGAAACAATCATTTTCATGATTTTTGATCGAAACGAAAATTATTAGAAATCGATAACATGCGCGTGCGTATACATCCGTTAAAAAAAAAAAAAAAAAAAAAAAAAAAAAAAAAACAAACGACACAACTATTTCAATGATTTTTGATCGAAACGAAAATTATTAACGCATAGAATCCACACGTATGACTTACGTACATATCCCAACAAAAGGTTAACGAATTCGTTGGATGTATCTTTTTCTTCAAGTAGGCAATGATATTTCATCGAGAGGGAAAGAAAATAAAATTGTCGTAAAGCAGGAGAGAGGATTTTCTAAATGTTTTTTTTCTTTTTTTTTTTTTTTTTTCGAAAAAATGATACAATTATTTGTAACAATTCGACGTTTACGTTCGACAACGAACAATCCATCCTTTCCTTTTTTTCTTTTTTTTTTTTTTTTTCAAGTAGCTAATAATATTTCATCAAAAGAGATAAGATAATAAAAAGTCTCTAACGATAAGAGATTTTCTATAGACGTTTGAAATATACATTCGCAATGGATGGAACTTAAGCGTAAATTCGCTCCGCTCGACTGTACTCTGTACTGTACCGCATCCGGCACAATATATTTCCCGTAACGGCAAAGCGTATCCTGTAATCGGAGTTGCTCGTTAGAACACGACACACGCCCCCAAATCCGTTCCGATACTTATTTCAACGCAAAGCTACGCAATTTTGTTCCACCCGGTTTGCACTCGCGAACTACGAAACTAACGTCTCCATCGAGTTGACTAATTACGATGATATCTGTGGCTTGTAACGAGTCAAATCATAATCTCTCTCTCCTCTCTCTATCTATCTATCTATCTATCTATCTATCTATCTAAACTATCTCTCTATCTCTCTCTATCTCTCTAATCCTACATTGAGTAGAAACTCGAAATATAAATAGGGATCTTATATCTTCCTGCGGTAACTTTAATGTTCGATATTATCGAACTCATTAGAAAATTAATTCTACTTATAAACAGAGGATCGTACTTAACAAACTACTAAACTTTATATCTCTCTCTCTCTCTCTCTCTCTCTCTCACACACACACACAGCAGACACTCTCTTTCGTACCCGCGCGCAGTCTTGCAATGGCATTCGCGATTTGGATCGGTCCTCGTTTAGTTTGATGAAAGTTCGAACTTCTAATTAAAAAGTACTAACTAAGTGAATTTTTTCTTTTCCCGTTAATAATAAGACCTACCGTTTTTAAGGATCGATTAATCGAAAATCGGCAAGAAGAACCTACTTTCCATTCGTAGATTTATCTTCTCGCGAGGGAAAGTCTGTTCGATAGAAATAGCCAAGGATATAATAGGGAAGGATAGAAAGACGAAAAGGAAGAAAGAAAGCAAGAAAGAAAGAGAGAAAGAATGGAGGTGAAAGAAGAAAGAAAAAATTAAAGAAAGCGACAGATAGAAAAGAGGGATTGAATGTTAGCGAAATAAATTGAGATAAAGGAAGGATGGTCGATTCTACATAGAAAGAATCTCGAGTTTGATCGGTGACGTCATCATTATCTCTGCCGTTAATTTTACATCGTAACATTTCCGTCTCTCTCTCTCTCTCTCTCTCTCTCTCTCTCTCTCTCTCTCTTTCACGCGAGAAACGCGTCACGTATTTGACTTTTCGCTTTTCCGATCTCCCCTTATTTTCGCACGTTCCTCGTAGATAATATAATCGAAAGTGCAATGATCGTTAGACGGTAGCCAATTATCGCGATAATAAAAATCTCACGGAATACAAATTTATCCACTCTATCAGTTTAATTTCGTCGTTATTATCGATCAATCGTTTCTCGTCGTTACGTTAGATCGTATCAATTATCGATTATCAAGTAATAACTGCCAGTTTCCACTCGAATTTTCACTTCCCTTTTTTCTTTTGTTTTCTTTAAAAAATGAAAGATAAATAGAAAGAGAGCGAGAGAGAGAGAGAGAGAGAGAGAGAGAGAGATCGTCCATTCGTGTTTTTCTTAATTTCCACGTGTCGTGTTAATGTTTACTTTATGAGATATACGATCGATATCGTTCTATAAATTGATCATTCAATTTTCTCTCATACAACCTAATCGATTCCATTAAACGATTAATGAGGGATTTGATATGATCCGT
>OU426853.1:5655160-5667660 GCA_911387685.1 Dolichovespula media
CTAGGGAATTATGTCGATATTGTACATCATCGTGATTTCAAATAGGTAGTCACCATCACCGTTAGCGAGAGTATCGACGACTTTTTTTATCTCCCTCTCTCTCTCTTCCTCTCTCTCTCTCTCTCTCTCTCTCTCTCTCTTTCTCTCTTTTTTCCCCATTTTTATTTATTTTTTATTTTATTTTATTTTTCGTTCCCTCTCTTTTTAGTTCTCTTTTTTTCTTTTTTTTTTTTTCTTTCTCTCTTTCTTTCTGTCGAAAAAGAAATCTTTTAAGCCGATCCTTTGCGTGACTACCTTACACTACTACCGGAAGGAAGATCGTTAGGAAAGAAAGAAAGAAAGAAAGAAGAAGAAAAAAAGTAGAAAAGTAAAACAAGGAAAGAAAATAAAGGATAAGGAGTAAGGAAAAATAAAGGGAAAAAGAAAAAAAAGAAAATGGAGAGTCCTTCGTTATCTTAAGAGCCACCATAAATTACGTTCGATTTAATCGGAAAATCTCGTAACGTAACTCGAACGATTTTCTCTCTCTCTCTCTCTCTCTCTCTCTCCATCGAGAGCGATCGATCGATCGAATTCTCGAAGCATTCGTTTGGCTAGTAGGCTCTCGCACGACGAGATGAAAGGAATTAGTAACGAACGGGCGTTAATACACCGCTTGAACGTGAGTTTACCAGACAATAGTTTGTTATCGCGAAGTGTATATGTGTAGATATACCTCCCAATATGTACATATACTTTCCATTATATACCAATGCATTGTGGATTTGCGAGTTCACGGTGGATAATGAATTTTCTACGGGTGGTAACGAAGGATCGATGTCACGGCTGATGCGAACGAAAGCTTTCGGCTCAGTCGTAATTGCAGCAAACGCTTGTTGAAAACTCTCTCTCTCTCTCTCTCTCTCTCTCTCTGTCTCTCTCTCTCTCATACGTCTTATCGAATGGGATTAGCAAGAAAAATGGCGAAGCTGCGTAACTTTACTTTCTTTATTTCTCTTCCTCGTTTTCGATTCCTTCGTATATACATACATATACATATATACGTATATAAATATATATACCTACATACATACATACATACGTATATACGTATATACATACCTACATACATACGTACGTACGTGTACATACATACATACATACATACATACATATTTGCGTATATACATATCTACATACATACATACACATCTATCTACGCAAACACACACACACACACGTACGTACGTACGTATATATGTATTTTATTCGTAATTACCTCGACTCGTCGACGCTCGATTTCGTTGCTTTAGCCGCTTTAGCATAGCTTGTACTTACTTCCGGCTTTCCTTCGTTTTCAGTAAAAGGTTTTATGTAAATCATTCTTCTTCCGGGCGAAGCGGATTTTAACGGATTACTACGTCGCGAGAATAATGCTTTCGAGAGAGAGAGAGAGAGAGAGAGAGGATAGAGAAGTATGTGTATGTGTGTGTGTGTGTGTGTGTGTGTGTGTATGTCTATGGAGGATAAGGGGTAGAGGATAGAGGGAGAGGGCAAGAGTGGTTGACGAAGGAGAAAGAGGAAGAAGTGGAAGGGGATTGGTAGAAAGGTAAAGTGAGAAAGGTGAGGAGAAGAGAGAAGGGGAAAGAGTGTGAGAGAGAGAGAGAGAGAGAGAGAGAGAGAGAGAGAGGTCGACGTAGAAAAACGTCCTTTTAATCGGCCTCGATCGTCGAGCATTATTAATTTTTCTTGTAACCGTATCGAAACGAGAGGCCATTATTATCGCGAAGGAGAATTTGAGTTCAGCCACGTCCGGATTCGACCTTTCTCGGATTCCAGCATATGTGAGTTTCGTCGAGTGTAATGAATTTAATACGACGTAATACGATGTACGGTTTTAATGTATAAATTAGTACGATTAGTATAACGTCTAAGTAAGCGATATGATATATGTACGTAGATGAGAAAGACGGAAAAAGAGAGAGAGACAGGAAGAGAGAGAGAGAGAGAGAGAGAGAGAGAGAGAGAAATAAGAAGGATCAAATTTATTGCACCGTAATAAAGGAGAGAAAGAGAGAGAGAGAGAGAGAGAGAGAGAGAGAGAGAGAGAGAGAGAGGAAGAGAATTATGTTAATAACGAGTAAGGTAGGACCCCTTTGCTAGATCAAACTTTTCAATTAATAACTTGTCACCAACGTTAATGTCTTATTTGAAAAGTTTCCTTATATTACGTTCTTTCTCTCTTTTTTTTTTTCCTTCCTTTTATTTTACTCCTCCTAGTTCTTCGTTAAATTCTTTTCTCCGAGCTCTCTCTCTCTCTCTCTCTCTCTCTCTCTCTCTCTCTTTTCCCCTTCTCCCGAAAGCCCGCAACTCTCGAAATTGCCTCTGCTTTGAGACACGTTGCGGTTATATGTATATATATATATATATATATGTCAATCTATGTATATACGTGTGTAACTAAAGTATGACTACGAACACTTATCCGTCATACCGTGGTTATAATTGCACGAAAGAAGATAAAAAAAAAAAGGTAAGGGGTTTCCTTTTCTTCGACATCGATCATTCTCTCATATAAATGATGAGAGCACAATATATATATATATATTTATATATATTTTATTTTTTTTACTTCCTTTCCATCGACGCGAACTCAATCTTGATGAAAAATAATAATTGTTTATTGAGATGTTTCGTTCTTCTTCTTTCTCTCCTTTTTATTTATTTATTCTTTTTTTTTTTTTTTTTTTTGCTTTATTTTACTTTACTTTACCTTTACTTTGCTTCGCTTTAGTTTACTTTACTTGTTTTTTTTTATTTTCTTTCGCGCCTTCTTTTCTCTCTCTCTCTCTCTCTCTCTCTCTCTCTCTCTCTCTATTCATCATCGAATATATTTACATGAAAAGAGACGAGAGAGACTTATGTAAAAAAGCGAGAGAAGTGTTTTGTGCGGTACGAGTTTAACAACAAATTTTACGTTCCGATAGAAATTATCTTAAATCGTTTAAAACAAGAGCTAGACGTTTTCTCTTTTCGAACTTCGTAATTGCCAGGGATGGTGGACTATGGACGAAGGACGATAGCGGGGATGGTGGTAACGGTCGGCATGAGGGGTGAGGGGAAAACTGAGCTCGGTTATGGTAAAGTTTACAAAATTTCCCATCGAACCGTAAAAAGATCGGAAGTTGCATGATTGATTAACGAGAACGGGATCTTTGTTTAAATCGTGGTTCTTCTCTTCTTATTATTCTTCTATTTATTCCTATTATAACACAAATGGAGAGAGAGAGAGAGAGAGAGAGAGAGAGCAAGAAGGAGAGAAAAAACCAAAATAAAAGGAAGAACGAAGGAAAGAGTAAGAAAAAATTTGAGAGGACAAAAAAGAAATATATATATATATATATATATATATATATATATATATATATATATATATATAAAGACAAAAGCAAGATCGTGATAATACAATATTAATTAAAGTATCGTCGTAATCGATGGAAATTAATGATACCTTTTCGATCACTATCATGGTACTTGTCACGTTCATTAATCAATCTTGACACACTATATGCATCACCTTTATTAACTAATTTTCCCTAATGGAAAACAACGCGAGAGACTTTCGTTCGTTCGTACATGAGAGTCAGACAAAAAGAGAGCTTTCCTTCCTTCCTTCCTTCCTTCCTTCTATCCTTCCTTCCTTCCTTCCATCTTTTTTTTTCCCATTCTTCCTGGTACATAAAAAATAATCCAATCTGCGGCTGGAGCGATAAGAAAGGTTCTCGTCGTAAGAATCTCAAGTCGTTTGGAGCCTCGGTTAGCTTTCCAGAAAATCCCAACAATATCGTGAGCCTTTCCTACTCTTAGCCGTTCACGAGTTTAGATAAGAGAAGAGGAGTGAGGGGGAGATGGAAGGGCAGAAGAAGGGATGGGTACGGGTTCGGGTTCGGGTTCGGGGTTGGGGGGACAGGAAACGGGGGTCACCGATTGCGCGCCCAGGAACGTCGATTAATTCGATTAATTCAATCTGGTAATTGCTTCTCATCGATCCTCGGTTCCTGCGTGACGTAGAAGAGAAGGATGGAAGATAGTCAGAGGAGGAGGAAGAAGAAGAAGAATAATAAGAAAAATAAGAAGAAGAAGGAAAGAAAAGGAACCGTCTGCTCCGGTCATATCTATACCCATTATATTTCAAAGCTTTCCTTTTCATCCCTTCCTCCCCCTTCCCCTCGAAGCTTTTCACTTTTATTCCGCATCAGGTAAACAAGGAAGCAGAGCTTACGGTCGACGCAACGAATTCCGCGCGAACTTTTCAAAAATATTACGATCGAAAAGTGACGGTGACGTGGGTTAAAAAAGAAATAAAAGAAAACAAATTAAAAGAACGAGAGATAAGAGAGAAAAATAGAGATGGAGATATTGAATATAGTTTTCTTTACTCCTCGACTAAAAGAGAGAAAGGGAGGGAGGGAGAGAGAGAGAGATATAAAACGAGGAGAATGATATAATACGAAAGATGCGATTCGCTATATATAAATATTTACATAGTAGATGTGTGCCTTCTTCAAACTATCAGGTATAATTTTGAAATGCTTATAAGAGATCGTGGTGGTTGTAGGCTTTCAAGAAGAGAAAGTGGATGAAGAAGTGGAGGTAAAGGAGAAGTAAAAGAAGGAGGAGGAGGAGGAGGTGGTGGAGGAGGAGATGATTTCGAGTTTATCACGAACGTCGTGTTGCGTATCGAAGAGTGAAAAAAAAAAAAAAAAAAAAGAAAAAAAAAAGGAAAAACAAAAAAACAAGTAAACAGAAGGATATAAATCCGAACGCAATATTTAAACGTGCTTGTTGGACGTTGAAGAAGAATTAGATACGTGGGTATATCGAATGTGCGTTAGACCAATGAGATGGACGATAACTTCGTGTGTATACGTAAGTACTTAGAGATCGTATTTGAATCTCGGTAGGGGAAAAAAGAGAGAGAGAGAGAGAGAGAGAGAGAGAGAGTTCAAGGAGTGAAAGGTAAAGGGGGGAGTGATGAGGGTACAAGGGGGAGGGGGACCGAAAGAACGTTCGTCGTTAGAGTTGGTAGGAGACGAACGAATGGAAGGAGACGCGAGAGAGAGAGAGAGAGAGAGAGAGAAAGGAGAGGTGGTAGGAGAAGCGAAAGGAGAAAGTGGTGGAAGAGGGAGGAGAGGAGGAGGGTGAATCGGGGAGGCTTTAATTGACGACACGAAGGCGCGAAACGCAAAGTGCGCTCTCCTTAATTGCCAACATCAGTAATTACGGTACTCTCGAGAGCCGTGGGCATTTGCCAACCCACGACGGAGGCTTTTATTCCTCTGGATTCAACGGCATCGTTGCCGTCGTCATCCTCGTCCTCGTCCTCGTCCTCGTCCTCGTTTTCGTTCTCGTTCTCGTCGACCTCCTCCTCCTCGCCGTCTTCGTCGTCGTCTTCGTCGTCTTCGTCGCCAGTTGATGGAGACGGTGGTGGAGGTGCAGGAGGGAAAAATAAGAATCCAGTTGAGGACCAACCTAGATTTCAATAAAGCTTCGCTTTAAAACAACTTTCACCCATTTCATCGTGAATAACCCTCCTCCTCTCTCCCTCCCTCCCTCCCTCCTCCTCCTCTTCCTCCTCCTCCTCCTCCTCCTCCCCCCGCCCCTGCATCTTAACTGGTTGGACGATTTCTAGCAAGCTCGAGTCGAGAGAAACGGTATTTCCCCAACCGTAATTGCTCGATTCGTTCCAACCCCCTCACCCCTTAACCTCCACTAACCCCCTCTACCCTCTACCGCTTCATCGCGTCATCGAGAAAAAACGAGAAGAAAAGTCATCGTCGTTTCCTTCTTCTCCCTTGTTTTTTTTTTTTCTTTTTTTTTTTTTCCATTTCTTTCTCTCTCGTCTCTCTCGTCTCGTCTCTCTCTCTCTCTCTCTCTCTCTCTGGCTCTCGTCTTTTTTCATTTCTTTTTTTTGCTTCCTTTCCTTTCCCTTTATCCGCGTTATTTTTCTTCAAATAAATTTACCGTTTTACCGACATCAGCTCGTTTTCGTTCGTCTTTCTCCTCGCACTTTCTTCCGTCATCCCTTCTTTCCAATCTTCCTTCCTTCCATCTATCCTTCCTTCCTCACTTCCTTACTTCCTCCTTCCTTATTCCTCAGTTATCGTTCTCCTTCCAACGTGTTCTCTCTAATTAAACTCGGTCGAGTCGTTTGGTCGTGGTGCTCGAGTTCACCGACGACAATTCTCTTTTGTCAATCTCAAGATTCTCTCTCTCTCTCTCTCTCTCTCTCTCTCCCTCTCTCGCACTTGTCCTCTCTTATTTCTCGCTAACTTCGCAGAAAATTAGCCATAGAGGGACCCAGGATTCTTTTTCTACGACGGGAACCGAGATTCTACGATTCGATTTCTATTTAAAAGTTAATCGATGCCCAATAGCGTTACGTTACCTGCTTTGCTATTCCCACAGGGATGAAACAAGGAAGGGGAGCGAGAGAGATAGAGAGAGAGAGAGAGAGAGAGAGAGAGAGAGAGAGAAGGATAGAAGAAAAGGGACTCGTAAGTCTAATTTCTTCGCGATCGTCTTTACAAACTTTTCGTTCCTGTTCTTCCTCTTCACCCTCTCCTCCTTCCCCGTTGATTGTTCGTACCTTCTTCTTCGTCTTTTTTTTCTTCTCTCTCTCTCTCTCTCTCTCTCCCTCTCTTTTTTTTTTCCTTTTTTCTTCGATCTTGTATTCGAGTTACCGTAGAAGATGGATCTTGACTGCTCGTTATCTCCCTTCGGCGCACTACCTTCGAGATTGGAAAGATTTCCAATTATGGTCGTTGATACTTTTCGTTTGCTTTCTCTCGATTCTCTATCGCCACTCTCTAACCCCCTCTCGTCTTCCCCTCCTTTCCCATCCCCCTGTTCCTCCCTGTCTCTCTTCCCCTCCCTCAGCACCGCCTCGAACCGCCGCTTTCGTCTCTACCACCTCTTCGTCCTCGTTCGTCTAACATCTTTAATTTGTTCAAACTTTTCAACCCCGTGCGACGGATATATATATATATATATATATATATATATATATATATATATATATATATATATATATATATATATATATATATACACCATATAGTTCGAATCCTTTCCTGTTTCCGAACAAACACCGACGAGTGGATATATAAAAAAAAAAAAAAAGAAAAAAAGAAGAAGAAGAAGATCGACTTGGAAATTCGATCGACTTTCGATTAATCGAATCTCTCGAACAAAATTCGGTTGATGAGATTTTAACGATTCGATATCATCCGAAAGAGAGAGAGAGAGAGAGAGAGAGTGCGTGTTTCGTAATTGACTCGAATTGCGTCGGCTTCGAAAATAAAGACGTAGGTAGTACTACTTACGTTTGTCACTAGTGAGACGTAAGAATTAAAATGGAGAGATATCCTTCTCGTTTCGCTCGATTAAGTACGATTATAACTCTTACGTATATTTATTTCTTTTTTATAATGTTATATACTCCGTCGACGAACGTCAACCGTTTCGTTGTCGACGTTCCGAAAATCCCTGCTATCGATGCTAATTACTCATTTTGGAGAAATGGATAGATAATCGCGATAAAAGCGCGCGTAACTTTTTGAATTATCTATGGAAGAAATATTACATGGATAAGCGAGTGGATTACTCGCATATAAGCGATAATGTACTATCTAGTTAATCCTATTTACATTGTACTCGCTAGTGAAACGATTGGAAACGGTCTCTATCGTTCTCTCTCTCTCTCTCTCTCTCTCTCTCTCTCTCTCTCTCTCTTTCTGTCTGTCTGTCTGTCTGTCTGTCTGTCTGTCTGTCTGTCTGTCTGTCTCTCGCTCTCTGTGACGTTGGCAAAAATGATAATTTGCTGTGGAACGTAAAAAGCATTTTTTAATATTCAACCATGACGTTTTTCATGTCGGATTATTCATTCTCCCGAATGAACAAGGAATAAAAAATAGAGAGAGAGAGAGAGAGGGAGAGAGAGAGAGAGAGAGAGAACAAATTCGTTCATATTAATATGATAATTTCAAAATTCTTGGCAATCTCCTCCGTAATATCCCCTTCTCTCTGTCATATATGAGTCGACTCATACACGAAGTCAGAATCAGGAGGAATGGTCGAAGAATCGTTCTAACGAATGAAAGGAAAGAAAAGTGAAAATAGGCGGGAGAAGGGGGATGAAATCGGTCGATGGGGACGGAGAGGTAGGGTGCAGGGGGAGGAGAAGGAGGAGGAGATGAAGAAGAAGAAGGGGGAAGAGGAAAAAAAAAAAAACAAAAAAAGAAAGAAATGGGAGCTCATTCGAGAATTCAATGGCGTGTCCGCGCTTAAAAACGGTTTATTCGTTGGCCATTCAGCGGAAACAAGCTCGTAACTAATGTTCCTCTGGCCTCTTCTAATTGCACTGAATTCTGTCGCCTTCCTTCGAGAATGAAAAACTGTGGTGTAACGTTTCCACTCTCTCTCTCTCTCTCTCTCTCTCTCTCTCTCTCTCTATCTATCTATCTATCTCTATCTCTATCTCTATCTCTTTATCGTAGTATCTTCGTCCGTCGCATAGAGCCCAAGTGCACTTGTTATTTCGCCATTTCGGGTAATTACCCGTAATTAAGCTTGCGGTTAGCGCCGACCACGGCCTCGAGTCTCCTTTGCTTCTATGGGTTAAATAGTGTTAACATTTCGTCGAATGCTCCTTCCATCTCTCTCTCTCTCTCTCTCTCTCTCTCTCTCTCTATATATATATATATATATATATATATATATATATATATATATATATATATATACGTTTTTCTCTTACTCTTACTGTGCTCTCTCAGTTCACAACGTTTCTCGTACAAAACGGTGCGCCTCGCGAATCAATGGCTGATCTAAAATTGAGATGAACTTTTTTCTCTCTTTCTCTATCCTCCTCTCTCTCTCTCTCTCTCTCTCTCTCTCTCCTTTTCTCTCGCTTCGTACAAAAATCAAAGATCAAATCTTTTCGATTTCCTTCGGTCTTTCTCCCTTCGTCGTCCATCTTGGCATTATTGAACCGTATCGAGTATCCCGACTCGTCGATTTACTTTACATTAATGTAAATTAGAAGATGGTCGAGGGGGAAGAAGGAGAGGAGAAAAAGATATATATATATATATATGTATATAAAGAGATGGGGGTGGAAGGGAAGTAAGGTAAAAGTTTTAGAGGAACTCAGGGGCTTTCGTTTCAGCGTAGAAAAACGGCGGAAAGATCGCGCGGAATAATTTCGAAATTTAAATTTCACGGAAGAGAGAGAGAGAGAGAGAGAGAGGGGGGGGGGGGGAGAGGGAGTGGCTTCTTAAAACAACCTTCGCATCGTTCGTTCAGGGTTGAGAAAAGAGTGAAAAGGAAAGGAAGAAGATTCTCACTCCTTCCTAGCACGTGGATTGCCTCGTTGACTGTCAAAGAAACCGCGTTATGGTGCTCTTCTTTCTTTCTTTTGCATCTTCCCCATCCTCACCCCCTTGTTCCCTCGTTCCCTTGCCACGATCCACCCACCTCCATCTCTCTCTCTCTCTCTCTCTCTCTATCTCTCTCTCTCTCTTTCCGTTTATTCTCTTTTAGCTCAGGCGAGATTTATCGTTTCTCTCATCACCACTTCTCTTTGTCGCTTTGTGTAAACAGAAAAACACCATGGAACGCGCGTTAAACGTCTCTAAGAAGTTCGGTAATGCGTCTCCCCGTTTAACCCGTAGAAGAAATGGATACATTGCTACCGAAGAGAGAGAGAGAGAGAGAGAGAGAGAGAGAGAGAGAGAGAGGGAGAGAGAAGGAGAGAGAGAGAGAGAGAGAGAGAGAGAGAAAGATAGCATTGATGCAACGTTAATATTCCGTTTACCTCCGTCCTCTGTCGTCCATATGATCTTCGAAAGTTCAACGCCAATCGATAGTACAGACTCGCAAATTATTTTTAATTTCATCGTTGTTGAGATGAACGAGCATAATGCACTCTATACATCGTAATCTCAATTAAATCTTTTACGTCAATTAAAAAGAAGAAATCTTTACAATGAGTCTACTGTTACGTTCCACTCCACGTCAATTTTCCTTTTCCATTGTCATGATTAATATCGTTGTCATTATGATTATCATTATTATTATTATTATTATTATTATTATTATCATTATCGTATTCTGATTATTATTATTACTATTACTATCATCATCATCACCATCATCATCATCATCATCATCATCATCATCATCATTATTATTATTATTATTATTATTATTATTATTACTATTATATCTGGATATCCTCATTAAACCTTAAGACCCCTTTATCCTCATCTACGTATTCTCGATTCTTACAGGCCCTTTCTTTTTTCTTTCCCAATCCCTTTCTCTTTTTATTTCCCCCCCCCCCCCACGAACGTTTCCGATAGTCTTCTTTAAATAAAAAAAAAAAAAAAAAAAATAAAAAATAAAATAAAATAGAAGATACATTTCGATTTCCGACCTAACAACACATTCAATAATCCAATATTTATTCTACAAATTAATTCATTTTAACTATCATCTGCATCTATAACGACATAATTCCCGAATCATTGATTGTATTCAAAGGCGAACTCATATTGCCTCCTAGTTTTTTTTTTTTTTTTTTTTTTTTTTTTTTTTTTTTACCAAAAAAAAGTGGTATACCATAACTCGAAAATTTTGTCGTAGAAAAATGAAGGGAAAAAAAAATTGTGCATAACTGCATACAGTGTCTGCTGACGTGCACACCGATGATATCCAATAAAGTATAGGTTCCTCTGAAGCATAGATTATTTTAGATCAACATAATTATTTTTTTCAGTTTAGGAAACATAATTATTTCAGATTAGTTTGGAATCATTTCGGGCGAACACGCGGCCGCGAAGAATAATTTTCATTACTTAGATAAAATTACGTAGATAGATTCGTTCGGGAAAAATTTGTCGATAATTTGTAGATAATCGTAAAGGGAGTATTCTCGATCGATTTTTATACCTGTTCTCGATAGAGTCTTTAGAACCATACGACGACAGGACTCGAGGAGCGTGCTCGTTCACCGGAAGAATTTAATTGACTTAATTACGTTTGCATTCTAACACGTAGTTCCCTCTCTCTCTCTCTCTCTCTCTCTCTCTCTCTCTCTCTCTCTTTCTCCTTCGCTCTTTCCTCGAGAAAAGAGAAGAATCTAAAGAAGAGGACGAAGAAGACGAAGAAGTAAAAGAAAAAGTAGAAGAAGACAGTGAAGGCCCTCCGTGATTCAGGAACTTACAGAAGATTCTGGAATATTCATTCATTTCCTTTCGAGAAGCCTCGAACAAAGTCTTTCCATCCTTCGGCACGAACTCTCTTTCGTTCGTTAACGTTTCCTCGCACGCTCTCGGAACCCACTCGACGTTATACCTTACCAACGTTCAGAATCATCTGTATTTCTTCTTTTTTCTTTTTTATTTTTTCTTTTTTATTTTTTTTCGAAGAAAAAAAGAAGAGGAAGGAAGAAGGGAACAAACGTACCTTTTTAAAATGTGTCCTTACAATTTTTCGATCAAACTCGCCGGGGATGGAGAAAGATAGACAGAGGAAGAGAGACAGAAAGACAGACAGAGAGAGAGAGAGAGATAGAGAGAGAGAGAGAGGGAGATAGAAAAAGTGTTGAAAGAAGGAAGTGAAAAAAAAGAAGGGTAGAATTGAACAAGAGGGGAAAAAAAGGAAGAAGACAAGAAAAGACGCGACGAAGTGTAAAAAGAGAAAATACAAAGGAAGAAAAAAAAGACAAAAAAGAGAGAGAGAGAGAGAGAGAGAAGAGGTAAATCTCATTAGCATGAGAAAAAGCTTAAGTATTCATATACTATTTCGCTTGGTAAAAAAATAAACGCGAAGGGTGTGCTCTGACTTTCTCTAAGCTCGACTAATGCGATTTGTTGGATCTAATAACGACGGGACGAAATACTGTGAGTAAGAGAGCAAGACAGAGAGAAAGACAGAGAGAAAGAGAGAGAGACAGAGAGAGAGAGAGGAGAGAAAAAGAGAGAGAAAGAGAGAGAAAGAGAGAGAGACAAATAGAGATAGAGAGAAGATAACATGCGAACGGACAAGTACTGTCTGCGGACAAGTTTCTCGTTGTAGTGGTAATATATACACTAGCTCGTACGCCATCGCTGCCACCGCCGTTTCAAACTCTCGGCTAGGTTCTCGGAATATTCATCTATCTTCGAGATCGTCCAAGAAATTCCCTCTCTTCCGGTTCGAACTAGCATCCGGCTGGCTTCTCGATGGTGTAGTAGTAGGTATACTTTCATCTCTCTCTCTCTCTCTCTCTCTCTCTCTCTCTCTCTTTCTATCTATCTATCTATCTATCTCACTCGCGTTAAGCTCTTTCCGTCGAACTATTCCAAGTAGAAGGAAAGAGAGCGAGAGAAAGAGAGTAAGAAAGAGATAGATAGATAGATAGATAGATAGAGAGAGAGAGAGAGAGAGAGAGAGAGAGTATATGGGTTAAGACTTGC
>OU426853.1:5672660-5680160 GCA_911387685.1 Dolichovespula media
AACGTATTTGACTGTTCGGACAAGTCGATTCGTTTCTCGCGAGTAAACAGAGTAATCACGTCGTAACCGTTCGTACGGGGTCCACCAACCGACACTCACTGTCTAATTCCGTAAACAGTAGCCTACCGCATTGGCCGCTATTCAACTCGGCAGCTATCCAAACGAAGAAGTGAGATTCTCTAATGACACGAAAGGGGTTGAGGAGAAAAGCGCGAGATAGATAGAGATAGAGAGAGGGAGAGAGAGAGAGAGAGAGAGAGAGATCTCCTTGCATAATGAGGACATACGAACAAATCACTATTCCATGATCAGAAAAATATCATCTATTCGTACTAACGTTCAATCTATTCGTATATCATCTCTATTCGTACTTACTATATTCTCCTTCATCCGCTAGAATCTCGTCTATCAAACGTCGAAGAGAAAGAAAATTTCTTTCTTGTCTTTACGATCTGACGTACGGTAGAATCGGGCCTTTTAAAGAGTAACGCGTGTAATATATTTTTACGAAAGGAAGAGATAATAATAACTGTGTCGACATTATCGATCGAATAAATCGACGAACGATAAGATAGATCGTAAAAATTGTTTTCCTTCGTATCGTTTTGAAAGAATATTTTATCGGTGTTATTAGTAAAACGAGAAGAACGGAGTCCGTTTATTAATTATATCCTCGTTGAAAAATGAACGTGAAGATTAGCGCGCGCTATCACACACACACACACACACACACACACAAAGTGACACAGATACAGAGACAAATGGACATACATAGGATACGAATGTGTTACACAGATATATTCTCATGTATGTATTTGTCTACGATAAAAGGAAGTCGTCCCGAATATTTCCTATGAATTTCTTTACGTCATGCCTGTCTGTCTGTCTCTCTCTCTCTCTGTGTGTGTGTGTGTGTGTGTGTGTGTGTGTGTGTGTGTGTGTATACATATATATCTCATTTCCCCCCCCCCAATAGATTTTATACCTCGGCAATATAGGAACATATTATGCACCGTCACGTTTCAATAAATTTATGAACGTGGCATTGATCGAGGTACCCAAGGCCCTTGCCAATTTTAACGTTTAACTTTCTTACGCGATACCGTGAACTTTCCGCAAATCGAAGAGAAGAGAAGAGTATAGACTGTAAAAGAGAGAGAGAGAGAGATAGAACGATGGGTAACTCGTCGTCCGTGAAACTCGCTTCCTTACGATTCCATCACACTACTACCCCTGCCCATCCCCTCCCCGGACGACGCCAATATCCTCCTCTTCTACTCTTTTTATGCACTAATCTACTGCGATCGATCGTTTAATCCGGATTAGAGTTACGAGTGACACGAGAGTTGAATAAGTAATCGGTGACTGTCCTGGCAACTCTACCGAATGTAATTTAATTCTTACGTACCGTTTTCTTCTTCCCTCAAGTCGACGTCTCATTTTCCTTCCCTCGTTCATCCCCTATCTTCCTTTCCTCGTTCATTCTCTGTCTTCCCTTCTCCCTATCTTCTTTTCCTTCGTTCATTCCCTATCTTCCTCTCGCACACTCTCTCCCCATCTCTCTCTCTCTTTCTCTATCTCTCTCTTTCTATCCGTCTTTCTGTCTTTCTCTCCGTCTCTATGTCTGTCTATCTGTCTCCTCTATGTCTCGTTCTCTACCAACTCAAACACGATGGGTAGTAGAATCCGTCGAGGCCGAGTAAAAGTTAATCAGCGTACGTTAATCTTGACGCGTTCACTTCTGGATAACCACGAATTATAAAGATAAAGAGAAAGAAGGAGAAAGAGGATAGGAAGGAAAGAAGGAAAGAGAGAGAGAGAGAGAGAGAGAGAGAGAGAGAGAAAGAGAAAGAGTTATATCTCGACGATCATTCTGAAGTGTGATGCGAATCCGATTATCGGTTTCGTCGTCTAGACTCGTGGGTTCACTGACATCATCCACGATCAACGAACGACACGGCGGAATACCTAGGAATATTCTCACGAGACTGTTTCTAACATCGAAGATGCGATAGAATCCTCGAAAGGCTTTTCTTTACAGGATCGTTGCTTCTTCTCTTTCTTTTTTTTCTTTTTCTTCTCTTCTTCTCTTCTTTCTTCTTTTTTGAATCTTTTTCCCTTCCTTTCTTTCCGTCTCTTTTCCCCCCTTCTCTTTCTGGTCCTCTCTCGCTTCGTCTCGGCTTAGTTCGATTCTCCCGGAAGAAATATATAAGTATCGTACCAATCCAAAGTTCAAGGTAACTTTGATAACTTCGACGAAAGGAAAATTTTGCCCTGGAGAGTAGATACGTTTCTGTTATTACCGACTAGATTCCGTATGTTCCGTTGTTTCGTCAAATCTTAAACGGATAGTGGGCGAGAATTGAAACGTCATCATAAAGTATTATCTATCTGTTTCTTACCGTTAGATCGGTACAACGACGAATAAATAACAACAACTATAGCAATGAAAACAAACGAACGAACGAAAAAATTAATCTCCCTTTGTTTTTCATCTATGACACCATTAAATATTCACCAATATTCTAATCGAAATTGACAAATATCCACTTCAAATATTCTCTAACACGATTCAAATATTCCAATAGCTCGAGCTCGTGAGTAGTATAACACATAATAAACGCGACGGTGGTAGCCAAATCGAACGATACGGTGCACTCGTACTCGGCAACAAACAGATCGATATAGGATTTAAAGGAAAAGAGAAAAAAGAAAAAAAAAAAGAGAAAAAAAAATTCACAAGCTCCCCGATCAATTTTCTCATTTATACGACGATCGGTACGGATCTTATGGTATAATGTGAAAAGACGTTCTTGGGAGAAGGGATCACGATTAAAATGGTTTCGCATGCCGTTCTTTTCAACGTCGAGGATAAGGAACACCCGGTAATATGTTTTGAAAGAAAATAAACAACGTGTAGGAAGTCTGAAAGGGTGGAACAAGTGAGAAAGCTATGCGCGAATCGAGGAAGAAGCTGACAAGAAGTACTTCCGCTTTTAGAATCCAGATTTTCTCTCTCTCTCTCTCTCTCTCTCTCTCTCTTTCTCACTCGTACACACACAGACAGACAGACAGACAGACAGACGGACGGACAGACACTTTTTTTCTTTCTTCATCTATCTCTCTCGTTCTTTCTTCCAAACAGTATCTACTCTCACTTAAAGAAGCTCGAACGGCGCGTATAAGAAACAATGGGAAACCATGGTCTTGCCATACATCATGAGCTTTATCGTTGAACGATCTTATCTACTTTTTCTTTCTCTTAAACGCTTGACTGATCCGTTTCATCGTAGAATAGGGAATTATTACTCCCGCGCTATTACAGCTTCATTTTCGCATGCAATAAGAACGACTAGAGAAGCTTCTCTCAGCTATTAAGCTAGGAAAACTTCATTAGCTCCAGCTCCCGCCGTGAAGATCATCGACTATCGTTTCACGGGAGGGATTTAGCGATCCTCGAGGATCTTTATCTGCTACTTGTAATAACTTGTTGGAGAGAAGAGAGAATAATGATTAGAACACGATCGATTTTCATTCTCTCTCTCTCTCTCTCTCTCTCTCTCTCTCTCTCTCTCTGTTTGCCTTTTTTTTTCTTTTTTTATCTTTAGATTTCTTTAAACATCCTGATTCTTCTGCTTTGAGAGATTACATACATCTTCGGTAACGATATATCGACATATATCGTAGGAATTTTGTTCACGAAAGATTTAAAATAAATTGAGAAAGTAATAATCTTAGCGCGATTGTTTGTACAAAAAAAAAAAAAAAAAAGAAAGAAAAAATTCTTCTCCGACCACTTTGGTTTCGTTGTAGGTTCTATAATACGCGATCGCTTAATTCTCTTCGCGAAAATTCATGTTCCCTGATTGGCACTCTAATTTTCCGTAGAAATAGAAAAAATATGAAGAATTCGTAACTGTCTTTTAAAATAATGTTTAACCTAACGTTTGCCGATTCGAAATTTGTATATTATTTTATTTGTGAGGGATGAGAAAATCCAGGCTATTATCGAACGGTCTGATGGGTCGATATCTCTCGTCTTATGTTTAGACTTTTAGAAGTTATTGAGAAAGTATAATAAAATTGAAATTAAAAATAAAAAAAAAAAATAAAGGTAACGAGCCGATGGTTTTTATTTGCAACGTTGCCTTAAAAGACAGTACAAAACATTTAAATAATTTTGTGTCTCTGCAAGAAGCTAAGGTAGCTATCTCGATTTTCGTGCAGACGTTGACGCGATTGTAGATTATGTGATTTAATTGGACGGAACAAATTTTTTTTCATATAAATAAAACACCACGAAACGACGCGATATTTTTGTAGTTTCTCGATTAATTTTACTCTCTTCTTGCAAAAAAGAGATTCCCAAAATACGTCAATTTTTCACCTTTAATTAACATTCCTTTCAAATATTCTCGCCAAATGTAGGCTTTTTTCGTGCAACTGTAATCGCTTCTCGTAAAGTAGCTCATAGTGAAATTATAATTATATACTTATTGAGAGAGAAGGGATGGTAGACCAAGGTCGTTCAAATTTCATCGTGTTATCTCGTAGATAGTAATCATTAAAAAAAAAAAAGAAAAAAAAAATCATCGTTCTAAAGGACGTTAATGAGTTATCGGTCGGTATAATTGCAAATAAATAAAGAAAGAAAAAAAAGATCAATCGATAGATTACCGATCGTAATCCTTCGCCAACAAATGTTATATCAGTGTGATGTATGTATAAGCGATCATAAAAATGTCGAAGGAACATATTTTCATTTTTTCTAATCATAAATCGAATCGCGTGGGACATTTTTGTTTCCTTTTTTTTTTTTTTCTTTCCTCGTTTTTAACTCCCTATTTCGAGAGAAATCTCGAGAAAGGATATCGAATCTCGACGGTATTCGAGAAATAAAAGAAGGATGAAACGTGCGAGAACGTGTCGGCGATAAGAACAAAAAGGGAAAGGGAAAGATCGTCAGCCGTTCCTTTTCGTTTATCGACGCCCATGCATTTCTCACTTTAAGATCGCAATCAAATGGAAGAAGGAAGCTGGCAGGTCGGGGAGGGGAGGGGCGAGAGACGAGAAACGTTTTGAAATACATCCGACATTTGTATTGCTTCGGAAACGATCCGTCGAGTCGTTCCTCTTATGTTAGCGCCCTCTCCCCCTCAACCCTTAACGTTTATTTACGAAAAAATATTAGGCTGGAGATCTTTGAAAATCATGCGATAGATCTTCTCGATGTATTTTATACGTAGGTATATATATATATATATATATATATATATATATATATATATATATACACCGTTTATGTAAATATGTATGTACGTACGTGTACTGGCAATGATTGATAAGACAAGCACGTCAGTTTAGAAATTTATTTCAAGTACGACGAAGCGCGTTCTGCTTTTATTATTATTATTGTTATTATTATTATTATTATTATTATTATTATTTTCTTTTCTTCTTCGTTCTCATTATTTATTTATATTTTTCCTTCCTTTCCCATGACACACATCACATAAAAAAAAAAAACCCTGTGGAAAATCTTACACGCGTTATATTTAAGATTCAATCTTATTCAATAATAAATTAGTTAAACCATTATGCGTAACTTCATTTTTAAAAAATATAAATAAAGTAAATTATTCGTCAATTATTTGTACTTTTAAGTTTCGTTTAATAATAAAACTGAAATGATTTGACGATTTCGGTCGAATATGAAGAAAACAAGAAAAAAAGAAGAAAATAAAATAACAATAAAAAAAAAAAAAAAAAAAGAAAAAGAAAATAATGAAAAGGAAAAAGAAAAGAAAGAAAAAGGAAACGATCGATCTTTTTCTTCCTCTTCCTCTTCTTCTTCCTCTTCTTCCGTCGAGATCGCAACAAGTGTACGAGACACCAAGTAAGAAGAAGGAAAAAGTAAACGAAGGATAGAGAGAGAGAGAGAAAGAGAGAGAAAGAGAGGAGGAAGAAACATATTCCCATTGAGATTTCCAAGCGATTTGTCTGGTTAAGATCGTGAGATGGAATGGGAAGGTAGGGAAGGTGAGAGATGGGGGAAAAAGGGTGCGGGAAGAGGGGTTTGCGAAAGAAAAGTGGTAGTAGGCGAGTGAGAAACAAATCGTGAATCGTTTACATAGGCTATCCGTCTGTTTGTCTGTCTGTCTGTCTGTCTGTCTCTATCTCTCTCACTCTCTCTCTCTCTCTCTTTCTCGAGTCAAGAAAGAAAAGTAGATCGATAGCGTGTGCTCGTTCGATTTATCGATTACTCCTCTACGCCCTAGGTTCTTCTCTTTTTTTTCTTCCGTTGGCCTTTTCTCATCGTTGCCTCGTCCACAGTTTTTCCCTCGGGGAAACGAAAGGTGCAACGACGACGACGACGACGACGACGACGACGACGACGACGACGACGACTACGACTACGACGAGGAGGACGAGAACGACGAAGACAACGACTACGACGACTACGAAAACGACAACAAGGATTACTAAGAGTAGTACTAGTAGGACTTAGTATGTACTACACAACAATTTCACATGTATATACGTACATATACGTACGTATCGCACGTACATATATACATACATACATACATACATAAATACATACGTACACACATACGTAAGTTCTCTTACTTCGTTCTCTCGTTGATAGTACGATCAACGATCACTTCCGTCCTGGGAATATCGAGTGATATCTGCCGTTGAGATCGAAAATATCGAATAGGTTGTAGTATCGTTCTCTGACAACGACGGGAAGGAAAAAGGAGATTGACGGAAAGCTGATGCAATGGTTTAAGAGAGAGAGAGAGAGAGAGAGAGAGAGTAAGAAAGAGAGAGAGAGAGAGAGAGAATAGCTATAAGAGGAATTTGAAAAATTGTGGCGAGCGAGAAGTAGAAGATCGTTTGGAGATCGTACGTACCTACGTGTATATAGTTGGTGGAACAGCTCACACCGATCGGTGTGACCAGGCAAGGAAGAGAGAGAGAGAGAGAGAGAGAGGAAGGGAGATAGATAGATAGATAGAAAGAGACAGAGAGAGAGAGAGAGAGAGAGAGAGAGAGAGAGAAGGAAAACGAGAAAGCGGAGGAAATATCAGCGAGATAGCTACAAATACGGCGTTATATATGACAGTTTGATGTATAGTTGAATTTTTATGCCGGCGAGAGATGTTATTGCCGCGTCACAGAACGAATCTCTGATACGTCCGGAGCTGCTAGGCGAGGAAACTTGGCAGCGAAATCGATAGCGCATGATTTATGCCTAGATTGAGTTTTTCCGTTGGTATTCCCCTCTCTCTCTCTCTCTCTCTCTCTCTCTCTCGCACTCTTTCTTTCTCTTTCTCTTTCTCTTGCTCTTGCTCTTGCTCATTCTCGTCCACTCTTCGTCGTCCTAGCTTCATCCTTCTACCACAGTAACGTAACTATCACCATCGACCCTCGCCATTGCCAACGAAATCGTACTTGGCGTTTCTTCTTTCGTTTTAACAACATCTCTCTCTCTCT
>OU426853.1:5687660-5695160 GCA_911387685.1 Dolichovespula media
TATATATATTATAAATGTAGTAACAATAATTATTATTACTATTATTAGGTAATTGCAAAAATTATATTACTTTTTTATCGTCTCATGAAATTTTTCAATGTCCTCCGATGAATCGCCATTAAAAAGATATCGTTATTATCCAACGTTCGTTCGTAAAATTTCAAACGACCGTTTACCACTCTCACGTTAGAATCTAGACGACGATAATTTTAATTAGGTTGCTATTTAGCAAGAAAGAAGCGAGAATAAATAGAAAGTCGAATCCTGATTCCTTTTTTTTTTTTTTTTTGTTTGTTTCTTCCTCCCCCACTCCCGCCGCCGTTGCTCTTTCGTTTCGTTTTCTTTTTCCCGGATTGCACTTTTATAAAATGGTCGTTGTGTTAGCGAGATGGAACGCATGCTCGTCGTGTGGCCGTTGTCCTCTCCTCCCTTTTTCCAACCGATAATCCCCTCTGCTCCCCTCGCCATTCTTATTTCTCTTTACCCTTCTGCCGTTAGTTCGTTCGTTCATTCTTTCGTTCATTCTTTCGTTCTTTCGTTCGTTCGTTCGTTCGTGCCTGCAATTTCATAGAATCACGCTTCACATTTTCCTTCCAACTCCTACGCAGTTAAAATGGTTTCCACTTGAAGTAACAGGTCACGAAGTGGGAGTAAGTTTTCACCGAGTTTAGCGTCTTCCGATACGAACTTTGGTTCTGCCTGAAATGTCGCCCCGAAACTTTTTCCTCCAAGAATTCTCTTGAATGAAAACAGGAAGTCCTAACGGTGTCGTATTCTTCCCCCCTTCTCTTTTTTACTCTCTCTCTCTCTCTCTCTCTCCTTCTCTTTCTCTCTCTCTCTATCTATCTATCTATCTATCTATATCACTATATTTCTCTATCTTCTTTCCTTTACCCTAACGAAACGGCGCCGATGAACGTTCGTTTCAATCCTTTTCCGCTTCAAACGAGCATATTTTCTTCTCTCTCTCTCTCTCTCTCTCTCTCTCTCTCTCTCTCTGTTTTCTCATTTGTATATTGTTTCAACCGTTCCAATTTCGAAGCTGCTCGAATGAGAACTCTAACCATAAAGAAAACTATTTGAAACTAATATTCTAAGCCACGCCCCCTTTTTCTAAAACTTCGATCGAAATTTCGTTCTAAGATAAATTCAAAATTATTAATTATAAGATTATTTAAAACGAACCATGGAGTTACCAGTTAAATAATACTTTCTTGTTATATATCGTATCAATTTAAAACAATGTAACGAAAGAGTTTGGATATCTCTGGAGTCATCACTTTCTTTTAACTTTTTTTCTTCACGTCGACAGCACGTTTATGATTAGAACAGGCGCTGGTACGTGCCGGTGTTTCCAACCGGAGAAAAGTAACAGCTTGCGCCTGTGGCGTATCGAACTAAAGTTAACTACTTTTTGTGCTTTGCATTCTCTTTCCCTAGCCCTCCCTCCTCGTTATTATCGTTATATTTAATTACACCGATAACATTATCGTTAAACGAAAGTATTAAGTTTATTAGAATCGATACGATATATGTGTATGGACGAAGTTCTATGTAATTAAATTATATGTTACATTTAACAAATATATCTATATATTCTTTCATCTTGATGTATAACATATAAGCCCGAAAAATTTTTTAATAAATATTACTCTCTTTTTCATTTTTCATCAAGATTTTCAAAATAATATATACCGATGATACGTCTGTAATTAGATTATATATTTATAATGTGTGTCTATATATATATATATATTTTTTATATTAAAATATATATTACATTTAATAAACATACGCATATATATATACATATATATACTCTTATTTGAACCTATTACTTATAAGCTGGATAGTTTTTCATAAAGAATATTTTCTTTCATTTATCATCAAAACCTGCAAAATACGATACATATCGATGATACGTATGTAATTAAAATACATATTACATTTACTAAATATATCTACAAATTCTCTCATTTTAATGTATTGCTTATGAGCTCGAAAGATTTTCATTAAAAATATTTCCTTTCGTTTCTCATCAAAATCAGATAAAATACGCCGGTGCATATCGATGATACGTATATAATAAAATTATATATTACATTTAACAAATATATTCGCAAATGTTCACATTTTTACGAATTATTTGTGAGCTCAAAAATTTTTCATAAAAAATACTTTCTTTCGTTTTTCATTAAAATCAGTAAAGTACGATACATATCGATACATATGTTATTAAGTTATATATTACATTTTATATACTTATCCGCAAATCCTCTTATTTGAACTCATTTATACATTCACGTGTTTTCCATTAAATAAAAGAAAACACAATAAACATAATAAACATAGTAAACACAATAAATACTTTTTCTTTTGTTTCTTATTTAAGATCTGAAAAAAATTAATCAAAGGATATATATATATATATATATATATATATATATATATATATATATTCTCTTCTAAGGGTAGTTCGGCGAAAAGGTTTAAACGTGGATGTTTGTTTGAGGAGGCTCGGTCGAAACGTTATTACTTTGGAAAAGGCAAAAACAAACGTCCAAGCAAAGCACCGAGAAGTCAGAGTAAATAACGCGGTGTAGGTAATTGAATGTCTGACACTTTCGGTCCTGACGTTCTCACGAAAAGTTTGTTAAATCGAGAAGAGATAAGGAAAAAAAAAGGACGAAAAAAGAGAAAAGAAAAAACGAAAAGAAAGAAATAAAAAGAGTGAGAAAGGAAACGGAGGATTATCGATTAACGAAAATCGATCTATTCGATTCATCGAAATTTATCCACCATTCCGATAGCAACGGTGGAAAAATTTTTGCGGTTTAAAATAATTATACCTTTTTATTTATCTCTTTTCTTTTCGTCGTGTATTACTTTTATGGGTCGGACCACAAACGTTTTCTAGTAACAGCACTTTTTTACGACTTTGATATCGATACCTGTAAAATATTCTACAACGCCCACAAAAGTCATTAACACGAAGCCGAGCGAGAGAGAGAGAGAGAGAGAGAGAGAGAGTGGAAAAAAAATAAAACAAAAAAAAAAAAACAAGATCGCGTAAAAACATCCTATCTTCTCCGTTATGGCTTTTACCGCGGAACGTGAAACCAAAAGTATTTTTCTGATCTATCCTATTTCTTTTTCTTCGTATTCATTATTTTTTTTTGTACCTTTCATTATATATAAACGATAAGAGAGATAATATAGTTGAATATATTTTAACGAGCTTACGGAAAATCAGATAGGTATATAGGTGTGTGTGTGTGTGTGTGTGTATATGTGTATATGTATAGATAGATGGATATATATATACATACATACATACATACATACATACATACATATATATATATATATATATACAGATAAAGTTAGTATAGTATAGAAGAGAGTCGATCTTTCGTATACGTTCTTTCCACATGCGACCAGATGATATTTAACGATCTCATGTGTTATAATTTAACGTAGATATTACACTGTATTATACGACGATAAAATATATGATTTGAAAAGGAGGTGTTATATACGTGTTTCCTCGTTCATAGTTGTAACCATCGTTAGAAACACAAAATGTATTGCTAGGGACACGATTAAAAGATTAATATCGTTCTCACGAGAAAAAAAGAGAGAAAGAGAGAGAGAGAGAGAGAGAGAGAGAGAGAGAGAGAGAGAGAGAGAGAGAAATCATTTTGTGCCAAGGAGAAAAAAAAAGAAATCGTTCTACCTCGTATCCGATAAATCAAGTCAGCGAAAAGGGAGAAAGTAGAAATCATATCGCGTATATTCGACCCTTTCTTCTCTCTCTAGAACTAAGATCAACATCACAGAAAAGGGGAAACAGACATAGAACGAGAGAGAGAGAGAGAGAGAGGGGGGGGGGAGAGGGGTAGTGTCTTTGATATTCCAAAGAAACGCGTGCTTCGCATGTACCATTAGTTACGTACCACCTTCTCCTTAGCCCATTGATCCTGATACGACACGAAGCCAATTTTTCAAAAGACACGCCTTCCTCTACGCTCCCTGCATTTATAATCTCGACGATTATTCTTCGTCCAGTACTATACTTTCTTTCACTCTCTCTCTCTCTCTCTCTCTCTCTTACTCTCTCTATCATCATGCGTACTTTTCTTCACGTATGCGAAGCGTCCAACACACGCGTGCAAAAGCAGATATGAAATTTTCACTCTTTCTCTCTTTCTTTTTCTTTCTCTTTCTCTCTCTCTCTCTCTCTCTCTCTCTCTCTCTCTCTCTCTCTCTTAGAGATTCTCTCGTGGGATTTACGCGCCGAAGGGTGCTTTAAAAGCTTTTCTTGTTTCAGAAGAGAGAGAGAGAGAGAGAGAGAGAGAGAGAGAGAGAGAGAGAGAGAGAGACAGAGACAGAGATACACGCACGTTCTCCTTCTTCTTTCTTTCTTTCTTTATTTTTTTTTTTTTTTTTTTTATATCTCTTTCTCCCTTTCCCCTTTGTCTTTTCTATCTTTCTTTCTTTCTTTCTTTCTTTCTTTCTTACTTACTTACTTTTTTGACTTTTTCGTCTCGTTCCCTCCTCCCTTTTATTTCAAGTTCTCGAGAATCGTCGTAAGCGTAAACAGCATCGAACCGTCGGGCTATCAAACGCGCTATCTCAACGTCGACTTCGAACTTCACGTACTGTGTGGTTTTCCGAGGGATCGCCGACAAGTATTTGTTTACTGCGACTACGTCTCACTCTTCTCCTTACTTCTCCTCCATCTTCTTTTTCTTCTTCTTCTTCTTCTTCTTCTTCATCCTCCTCCTCCTCCTACTCCTCCTCCATCTTCTCCTCCATCTTGTGTAGCTTTGCACTTATGCTCTCTTTTCTTTTGGGTGGTGCTATAACGATTTACGAAAAGAAGGAGAGAGAGAGAGAGAGAGAGAGAGAGACAGAGTGAGAGTGAGAGTGAGAGTGAGAATGAGTGACAGAGAGAGAGAGAGAGAGAGAGAGAGAGAGAGAGAGAGAGAGAGAGAGAGAGAGATTGTAGTCGCCTCGCGGCTACGCCCGTTCTACGAAACGTTTCAAAAGAAAGAGAAGGAAAGTTAAGCGGTCGCTTTAAACGAAACGACCGTTTCTCAAGGCACCCTCCCCTGCTATTTCCATCCCCATCATCTCCTCATCCTAAAAGCGCTTAGCCGCGATAAGGAGCCTGTGAATACTTCGAGAATGGAATGATAAATATTTTTTTTGTTGGAGGGGTGGGTGGGTGAGAATGAATATGAAAGAGAAAAGAAAGAAAATAATAATAATAACAACAATAACAATAATAACAACAACAACAACAACAACAACAACAACAACAATAATAATAATAATAATAATAATAATAATAATAATAATAATAATAATGATGATGATGATGATGATGATGATAATAATAATAATAACTATGATGATAACAATGATAACGATCGCTCTCTTGAAAAAGATTTACTAAATGATATAAATGCCCCCAACCTGTTCTTCTTTTTCCTCTTTCTTTTCCCGTTTTTTACTTTTTTCTTTTTTTTCTTTTTTTTTTTTGTCAATCATATCTAGGAGAGAAATATACCTGCTTACCTACTCAACATATTTCAACGTAATACCTTCACTTCGACGGTAGGAATATATGAATTAGAGAAGTTCTGGGGAACGTTATTACAAGCGTAACTTCTAACTCATGTTTAATATAATATAGATTCGTTTGATGTGATTAATTCGAAGTGGGATACGCTAGGGTTGATGATTAAGTATGAGACGTCGAAAAGAAACTTATATAACCTATTACGCAATTCCCAAACGTTTCCCGTAGTTTCGTCTCTAAGATCGTCTAATTAAAATTAAACGTTAGATCCACGGGGGTGGAAGGGTAGGGGTAGGGTGGGTGGGTGGGTAGGTGGGGGGTAACCTTAGTTCTGAAAATTTGAAATCTCTCTCTCTCTCTCTCTCTCTCTCTCTCTTACTCAGTTTTCCAAGATCTTACATTCGTAAGTGGATAGAATGGAAGGAGAAAAGGAGAATACGAGAATAAGGAAAGAAAGTGAGAATGTTGTAATCGAGGGAGGGAGGGAGGGAGGGAGGGGTAGAGGGCGGGACTCGTATCGTACGAGCTAACACGTATATACGAGACCCTACGTGAATCGTACAAATTTAAATTTAAGACTGGCACGATCAATTTTTCAAGAAATTCCGTAAAACGGTCTTGCACCCTCTTCTATACTATTTTCGTGGATCACGAAAAAGAACTTTTGTGACAATTTTCTAGAGTGTCGTTTTCTCTCTCTCTCTCTCTCTCTGTCTCTCTGTCTCTCTGTCTCTCTGTCTCTCTCTCTTACTTTCTCACTTTACAGCGGATATGAAAGTCGAGGAAATGACGGGAGCTCTTTGTCCTTTATCTTCTAACGTGCATCTTTATCGTCCGAAGGCGAATCGGAAAATCACGGATAGTAGGAGATTGGCGCAAGGTAGCGAAATCAAAATTTGGACTCTGAGTATGAAGGGGTACGAGAGATAAGTTGGTTGATTTAACGCGCTAGATAAAAGTGTATAATAAAGCCTTGTAGAGCAAATGGAACTGACGTATAGATGGGTATTATGTAAAATATATATCGATGGAACGTATCGAAAGGGAAGTAGGATATTCTCTTTACTTTAGCGTAGTTTTACGTAAGGCAGTAAGCGATAAAGTCGTGCACGGACATTTTACGTTTGTATTTTCTCTGTTTGGATCGTAAAGAAGAGGAAAAAAAGACGAAAAAAGAAAGAAAAGACCTCGTCGATGATACTCCTTCTCTATCTTTCGCATAGTGTCGCGTCGACGTGGTCGTGGTGGTTGGAGTATCGATAAGAATACAAAATAAAAGTAAGCAAATGAGAAACCGTATTAACCTGGAGAGTCCTCGTAAATGTATTTTCTTGTTTACTCTGTGTGTGTGTGCGTGCGTGCGTGCGCGCGCGCGCGTGAGTGCGTTCGTGTACGCGTATATTCGTGAAAACAAAAAGAGAGAACGAGAGAGAATCGAGTACTGGACGTTCGTTCGTTGCATCGTGTGCATCCCCCACGAAACACATGGAATGTTCATTCATGCGAGTACGTTAATGTAGTACGTGCAAACCGTGCTTAACGTTCTTGTTGATTCGTTCAATGGGAAAAATCTGCAGTGCGGTGCTGCTAGCCACGAAAACGCGGCTCGCGTTGAATCATACCGGTATTGTTTTCCTTTACCAAAACCAGTATACCGTAGAAACTGGTGAGAAAAAAGAGAGAGAGAGACAGAGAGAGAGAGAGAGAGAGAGAGAGAGAAAGAGACAAACAGAGAAACAGAGAAAAGAGAGGGCTGCCACTTGCTATTTAAAGAACAACGATACGACCAGAATTCTCTCTCTCTCTCTCTCTCTCTCTTTCTCTTTCTCTTTTTATCTCTTTCTCTCCTTTATTTTCACGTACGGATATTTTTTTTCTTCTCCTTTCATTTTATAAAAGAGTGAACATCTGGA
>OU426853.1:5700160-5705160 GCA_911387685.1 Dolichovespula media
AATATATTTTTCTGATTAAATATCGAATAAATTTACAACGTATTGAAGCCATAAAGAAAAAAGTAGGCCGTCGTTCATCGAATTATCTTATTATTATAATGATAATTGAATTATATTTATAATTAATATTTCTGTAAAACAAAACAATTAGAATGGGTAACAATTCCTTTTTTCTTTTTTTTTTTTGTAGAGAAACTCAAAAGTATTTTTTACTTTTATCTTGATATTATAATTTCTCAAGCATCTACTTTTTCAAATACATTTTTCTTTTTTTAAAAAAAAAAGTGGGCCATCACTTCTCGGCTTACCCTATACATTCACACACATTCACACACACACACACACACACATTTATATATATATATATATATATATATATATATATATATATATCTTTCTCTTTTGTTGCAAAAATACAAAAGGCACGTCTTTGAGTTAGGTTCCTCTCAATTAACGATTTTTCTTCGGTCTCGTTAATTGAGGACAATCGTGTGGCTTTCTTCTTTCCTATTCTTTGAAGAATAAGAGTGAAAGAGAGAGATAGAGAGAGAGAGAGAGAGAGAGAGAGAGAGAAAAGAAAGATATAAAGAGACAGAGTAAGAAAGAAAATTTTGTTTCTTCTTAAATGATAAATTTTCATTCGTGGCCTTTTGCAATGACGATGACGACGGCGATGCAGGCCGAGAACAACGCGATTGCGCCCTGTCAAATCCATTTACGAGTGGTATACTCGAAAAGTACATAAAATACGTCTATACGATTGAATTATGCGTCAGGCAAATATACTCGAATCGGGCATATAAACGGTTCCCCATGTACGCGGTGATTCGATGCGTGTATGAAGCGCACGATCAGAAAGCAATTTAATAAATTTCATACGTTCGATGACAACGCGTCACGCACAGCTAACGGTGTATGAGATAAAGTGAAATCGTTTCTATGCTTTCGACCGATCCATAATTCGTCTCATTTCGATCAATAACGATGTCCTTATAGATCATAACAAAATTTGTATTCTTTCGCATTCCATGATCTCAACGTTAACATAGTGTTTTTAATGATAGTGGAAAAATAAAAAATAAAGAAAAGAAATAAAATAAAATAAAACACGAAAAAAAAAAACAAATCTCAAGAAAACTATAACGAGAATATCGACGAGTTTTCTTCTTTTTTTTCTTTTTTTTTTCTCGTTACAGAAATAATTCAACGTTAATTATAGATACAATTTAATTATAATTATAACATCAGTGTAATTTGGAGAGTGACAGCTTTTTACTTCTCTCTTTTTTTTTTTTTTTTTATAGCTTCGACATGTAAATTTAATCGATATCCGAAACATAAAAATATATTTGCGAAAATAAATACATGAAAAATGATATCAAGTTGAAACTAAAAAATAAGCACAGGTTTTAAAAAAAATAAAAGATAAAAGAAATCATTTCCTATCCAATGAATTTCAATTATAATGTTAGAGTAATTCGATAATGACGGCCTACCTTCCTTTTATAGCTTCAATACGTTGTAAATTTAATCGATATTCAAAACAGAAAAATATACTTGCCAAAGTAGACACATGGAAAATTATAATATCAAGATAAATCAACTAAAGAATAATCATAGCTTTTGTTAAAAAAAAAAAAAAACGGAATTGTTCCCATTTCTAATTTTTTCTTTTTTTTTTTTTTTTGTTAGAGAATATTAGATACAAATACAATTTAATTATAATTAAAATACCAGAGCGATTCGGTGAGTGACGGTCCACTTTTTTTTATAGCTTCAACTCTTTGTAAATTTAATCGATATTTCAAGCAGAAAAATATATTTGAAAAGGTAGGTACATAAAAAATTTATAATATCCTGATAAGACTAAAAACAAATTATAGATTTTTCTAAAAGAAAAAGAAAATCATTTCCTATCCAATTAATTATAATTAATATATCAGGGCAAGTCGGTAAGCGATGGTCTATTTGCTTTTTCTTTTTTTATAACTTCAACACTTTGTGAATTTAATCAGTATCCAGAACAAAAAAAAATATATATATATTTGCGAAAGTAGACACATGAAAGATTATAATATCAAGATAAAACTGAAAAATAATCATAGGTCTTTATAAAAAAAAAAAAAAAAAAAAAAAAAAGAAAAAATAACTAAATAAATAAAAATATAAAGAGAAATTGTTTCTCATGCACAGAGCTATCTCAGTCGTATTGTTTGAATGAGACGACTAATGAAATAGGATCTTCTGATCCAGATAAAGAGAAAGGGTTTGGACATAACGAGAGAAAAAAAATTATTTCCTTTGTTGATATTAAACTTCTCTTCAAATATTACATAAATCAAAAAATGTTGAACACCCTTCGTGAAGGCATTCATCGCATCTCCTACATCGAATTTTAATCCATTTTGATACTTTTGGAGCTTTAAAGTTTCTTTTCTAATTCGTTGAACTATGACGTAATGGGGATTGGATTAATTTTATTCAACATCACGTCCGACGTGTCTGTTACGGGATTCTTTTTATTAATTGCTTGCAAAAAACCAAGTGATGCATAATATGGCTCTCTATTTTCCCTTCTATCTTCTTTAGTTATATGAGGTACTCATTGTTCTGGTTGTTATTCTCCATTTAAGAAAGCGGATAATATACCTGCACTATTAAAAATGATTAGCATAAAGAATAAAACACCACCATCTCCGTAATCAGCCGGGTTTATGTCGTAAGGGCATAACAATGTACATTTTTATGATGGCTTAACTATACTCGAAAAAACTGAGCCATTTAACGAGAGAACCAGAGAATAATGATTAACTTGTTTTCTCAACAACGTTACAACAATATCTCATCGTACGAATATAAATATAAACTATAGATACTATATTAACGTATTGTATTCATTAAAAGTCATTATTTTTTGATAAATTGTTTGTAAATAATAATACGAAGATAAATTATGATTCGCGTACAAATTTTTTTAGAGTATTTATCTTCTCTATTATAAATAACTTATCTGTTCTCTCAATTAAAAAGAAACAAAGAATACTAAATTCATGAGTTTTGTTAATTATTATCAATTCTATTACTAATAATAGAATGAACATTAACAGTCGGATTATATCTGTTAGATATAAGGAATCATATATCGATAACCGTAATAATCAAACATTCGAATTATTTCAGTTCATATATTTGATGTTCTATGATTCAAAGTGAAAAAAGAACTTCATTTGAAAAAGTGCAGAAATGTATTTAAGATAATACCATCAAAAGGACGAATCATCGAGAATCGCTAGAATTTACGAAATAACATTTTTTTTTTCATTAGTCGAATTTCAAATTCACACTGTCGAATCCGTATAAAACACGCTGCTATTATTTTATTAGTATTCATATAACACAGGACATACATAGATAACAAATCACTGAATTGATACATTTTTACTACCACCAAGCAAAATCATCCTGTGTCGGATCAGGTCGGGTCGATTCGATTTGACTCGGCTCGACTAGGTTCAGCTTATCTGATTCTACTCGATCCTGTTCGATTTTATTCGATTCTATTCGATCCTTCCCGATCCTTTTTAATGCTATTAAATTCTGATACTATTCCGATTTATTAGATTCTATTGGGTCCTATTCGGTCCTATTTGATCTTATTCGATCCTATTCGGTCTTATTCGATCTTATTGGGTCCTATTCGATCTTACTGGGTCCTATTCGATCTTATTCGATCTTACTGGGTCCTATTCGGTTTTATTAGATCGTACTGAGATCTACTGTTTCGTCCTATTCGATTTTATTTGATCATATTCCATCTAATTCAACCCTTTTCGATCCTGTTCGGTTCTATTCGGACTTATTCGATCCTATTCGTTCCTACTCGGACCTATTCGGACTTATTCAGACCCATTCGGACCTATTCGATTCTATTCGATCCTATTCGGACCTATTCGATCCTATTCGGTCCTATTCAAATCTGTTCCATTCTATTCGATTTTATTCGATCCTATTCTAACCTTTTCTCTCTTATTAAATATTCGGTCCTATTAGATTTTATTCAGGCTTATTAGATCCTAGTCGATCTCATTCTATTCTATTGACTTCTATTCAAACTTATTCGGTCCCATTTTATCTTGTTCAATTTTATTCAACCTTATTCGATCTTCCTCGATTATCCTTCTCGATCATTTTCGGTCCTATTCGATCTTATTCGATTCTGTTCGATCGCATTCGGTCCTATAAGACTCAGTATTATAAAAGAAGGTCATACATCGACCTTTTTTTCCCTTTTCACTCGTTAAAACCCTTTTAGCTTGTTTTATAGATAATATATTTCTGCAAGTTAAGTAACCTTAACTTTCCTCCTGACCATAAAGAACAATTATACTAAATTTCATTTGGTTTGGACAAAAATAGTAGGAGTATTCATGAAATTAAAAACACGAAATAAAGTTTTTATTATATATATATATATATATATATATATATATATATATATTAATTTTGTTCTTATATAAATATTAATTATAAATAGAGTATAATTTTAATTATAATATATAATATAAATCAATATTAACTATTAAATAATAATATTATTTTCTTTCATATTAATATATATATATATATATATATATATATATATATATATATACTTACATACATTGTATTTTATATGTTGTACTTTTTGATATATGTAAGTATATATAAAAATAAAACGTATCGCCAGCAATTTTCTTTTTTTTTCTTCTTTCCTATTGGATTTCATTCCCGTTAATGTATAAAATGAAGCAGCGTGAATTAATTCAAAGGGAAGAACATTAATGGCTCGTTAATGAACGTGAGAAGGCTCGTAGACGGCATCGGGTATAGGACTCACGCATGTAGCCCTTAAAAACGTTGGTATTAACTCGCTCAAGTACGAAGAGCTCGAGAAAGTAAAAGAAAAGGAGAAAGAACGAGGAAAAGAAAAAGAAGAAGAAGAAGAAGAAGATGACGTGGAC
>OU426853.1:5707660-5727660 GCA_911387685.1 Dolichovespula media
TTTTAATATTTCTTATGGTACTGCTATGTATTTCTTTTCTTTTTTTTTTTTTTTTTGGAATTACTCAAATATTTTTATTAACGTCTAAAAAATTGTTGAAGTACGAATATAAGGTTAATAATTAAAGGGATATTTATTTTTTAAGTATGTTATGCGGACAGAAACTATAATAATTATTTTAATGAAACTGGAATTTAAAAGAACTATTAGCAAAAATTATAAACCTCGTTGATGTAATAACATCAAAAATTTTACAAAATATAGTATAGTAAAAGTATGATTAGAAGGTATCAATTGTGCATAAAAGAAAATATTGAAAATTTCGAATATTTATTGAAATAACCGTTGGTCATATAACTGTACGCGCTAATATCTCGTTAATTATTAACTTTAGGTTTATACTTGTTTAATAATTTTGTCAAAATAATGGATTAAAAGATCTGAATAATAAAAAGAAATTACAGGATATTACATTAGAAAAATTAAAAACCATTAAACTTTCGGTTTTAATCGAAAGTCGTGTCTTTTATTGGATTGGCGATTAAGTGATTGCGGATTTTTTTCGATAGATTCTTATTTAAAATCTGCAATCATTTATTTGCCATACATATCCTTTGAAATATTTCACACACGAAATCATGGAACTTTTTTTTGATATATATTTTTTTCTATTGCTTTTAACATACAAAATTACTTAGAATAACAATAGAACCGAACAAGATATAAAAGATTATTTCGTTAGATATTAAAAATGTAAAAAAACATCAAGATATTTCAAACGAATATTGTACGTTATCGAGTGATGATTACTATTATATTATATGATGATCCCGTATAAGCTTGTAAATATCAATCTTCAATTTTTCAACGAAACCCAATATTCAATTATTACGCATTCTTATTACATGATACGTTTTCAAAACATAACTGATTTGTGCTTTGCATAGTAACCACAATCAATATATTAAATTTCAAAGATTCTCTAGCATCAATAATATCGGAGATAATTGAGGTGATAATAGTTATTGGACTATCCTGTATATACATAAATATACACACATGCATGCATACACGACACATACACATATCCATATATATATATATATATATATATGCACACGGAAGCACGCATGCACGCACACACATACACGAACACCTTTTATCTTTTTCTCTTTCAATAGAATCGACAAAGTCCACTCAATCTAGAAAGAAATAAACCGATATCGTATGGCTCGTCAGCATTGGCGCGAAACGAGCGAATGCTCGTGACAGACCACGGATCGATGTTTACAACGAAGTAATCAACGAGGCGTCAGTAACGTCGGTATGCTCGTGCATTATCCATGCTAGACGGATAATGATAGCAAGACAGAGCGAGGAAGCGAACGACTGTTCGTTCGTTCATTCATTCGTTTGAGAATGAGAGAAAATGAGTGATGCAGAGAGACAGAGACAGAGACAGAGACAGAGACAGAGACAGAGACAGAGATAGAGATAGAGACAGAGATAGAGAGAGATAGAGAGAGAACAGCGTTTAAATAGCGCTTACCACCAAACCATAGGATATATATCTTCGAAACGATGTTGCGGCGAGTAACCGCACGTAGAGAACGCATATCATAAATATTATCATAATTCTCCGTACGTGTGAACGTCACTTTCAATGAAAGTACGGAAGGCGATTAGTTTGAGGATAAAAAGAAATACTAATACTTTCTCTCTCTCTCTCTCTCTCTCTCTCTCTCTCCCTCTCTCTCTCTCTCTCTCTCTCTCTATCTCTCTCTCTATCTATCTCTCTCTCTCTTTGTATCTCTTTTTTTTTCTTTCACATCTCGTCACCGAAAATATCTAGAGTGCTCTCCGTCGTTATCGTTGTTTCGTTGAAAAATGGACCGTTACGATCCGATTTATTTTGCGTTGAAAGGTTCGATTTCATTTGGCTCCGGCACACCCGCAAGAATCTATATGTATCTCGTTTACTCTCGCTTACCTCGCACTTCCCTCTCTCTCTCTCTCTCTCTCTCTCTCTCTCTCTCTCTCTCTCTCACTCTCACTCACTCACTATCGACGATACTCCTCATCCAACACTAACTCGAAATACTACACGAATCCATTATCACGGTATTCGTGCGTGTCGTGAAAACGCAAAAGCTTCCATTCGTTTTCGACCTTCTTCCTTCTTTCCATTCCTTTCCTTTCAAAGTTTATTGTATTTTTCAATACTAAAGCATTCTCCAAATGTGTTATTCGTCCTAACGTCATTACGTTATCCACATATCTTCGTTCAAATTTCTTTCAATTTCACTGAATATATATGTATATATATATTTATAACGAAAGATTTTGAGAGATCGTATTTAAACAAAAAAAAAATATATATATATAAAAATATATATATATAAAAATATATATATATATATATTTATATCGTGTTATTCGTCCTAACGTCATTACGTTATCCACATATCTTCGTTCAAATTTCTTTCAATTTCACTGAATATATATGTATATATATATATATTTATATCGAAAGATTTTGAGAGATCGTATTTAAACAAAACAAAAAAAAAATATATATATATATATAAATATCGAAAGATTTTGAGAAATCGTATTTAAACAAAACAATAAAAATATATATATATATATATATATATATATATATATAAATAAGAAATAACATAGAAAATATACGATCCAACATCTTCTAAAATGAAACGATCTTGAGATATCGAAAATCATTTATAAACGTGTCTTAATCTATCGTATAAATCTAATCGCGATTAAGTATTATGTTAGTAACGATCGAACAACGACGACGATATCTTGGGTGCTCGTTAAGTCGAGCTCGATCAGCGTCGCGCCTTTACCGATAGGTCAAAGTTCTTCGAAAGTTCGGATAATCCAGAGCAGAACAGGACCGAGAGAGAGAGAGAGAGAGAGAGAGAGAGAGAGAGAGAGAGAGAGAAAGAAAGAAAGAATACGACGACCGAATTTATCGACTTAATTTCTCCACTCGTGATTCCTATATCTGGAATCTAGAAGTTCGAGGGTCGCCGGTTACGGTGTGTAGATCGTTGGAAAAAAGTACTTTCTCTCTCTCTCTCTCTCTCTCTCTCTCTCTCCTCTTTCTGTCTCTCCCACACTCTTTAACGGTCCAGCCGGTTGGCAGCTCGAAATCAATGGCTGCAAAAGGAACACGAGTAAGATAGAGGTATACCTATCGGCCGGTCAGACTCTTCTCACTGTTAGCCGTGCATCGAAGTCACCGAGTACGGATCGACGTCCTCGAAAAAGCGTAAGCTCGTGTGCGTTTTCGAGAGGGTGCTCGTATCCTCGTCTAGACTGGAAAAAGATGCGACAACGGTGGAGAAAGAGAAAGAGAAATAGAAAGAGATATGGTGGCATCGAGAAAAAGAGAAAGAGAGATAGAGATATATAGGGAGTAAGAGAGATAGAGATACGGAGAGAAAGGGAAAGAAAGATAGAGATATAGATAAATAGAGATAGAGAGATAGAGATAAAGAGAGAGAGAGAGAGAGAGAGAGAGAGAGAGAAAGAGAGAGCACAGGCGCCACTATGTACCGGGGAAAGCGAGACGGCAGTAATTGATGATGCTTTGGCTATCAATGCAGTTGAGATTCGCCGAGCGAACACGTCGAAGAGAACCTTTTTTGACTCACCCTCTCTCTCTCTCTCTCTCTCTCTCTCTCTCTCTCTCTCTCTCTCTCTCTCTGTCCCTTTCTCTCTCAACACGTTTTTGGCTCGCTTCGCTTTCTTCTTAGCTTAGATTCGAGTGAACTGTGACGGTTCGCGAGTTCTTTCTCCCGTCACGTTTTAGGATGGGAAGTTATTCGACTGGTGTGAGATCGATTGAGAGATTTATCGAAAAACCTCTAGCGGAGGCAGAGGGATGCGGAATGACCGTGCAAATGTTTGTTTCCATCTTGTAATCGTACTTATGGGTTAAGGATTTAGGGACGGATTGATCGAACGTTTTTATAGCTTTATTATTCCTTCTAGTTAACTTTGAATTAATTTAATTGTTAATAAAGAGATACGTTATAAAAAATATATAGCATATATAAAAATATGTGTTATAAAATATGTATATATATATATATATATATATGGGTATAAAGATTATATAGACCATTTCTTTTTTATATATCGTAAAAGAAACTTTTGATTAAATACGTATAAAGTAAATTATCAAATGTTTGCTTGATGAAATTAAAATTTATATAGGTATCAATTTACCTCGCCGTATCGCAAATTAAATACACATTTTAGAATATGTTAATAACTATTAATGTTACTGAAAATATATTATTTCATTCAGATTGGTTACAATATAATTATAATTACGTATATGTGTGTGTGTGTGTGTGTGTGTGTACACATAAATCAAACATTTTCATTTGAATATAATTGACGGAGTGGATAATAAAAAATAAATCTCTTTCAAAGTCCGAGTAACAATTAATGCGTATTTAATTGGAATATCTTTGCGGAATTCTACATGAGCCCATTTTAATACAAGATATGCATTTAATTCATTCTTAAACTTTCTTTGATTTCGAGAATGAATCATTTTCATCCTGTTTAGGTTATCATTTTTTCACATTTACAAGCTGTATCAATATATCCCGAGGGACTTAACAGAGAAATCGATTCAAGTCGACCCACATAAAGTTATTATTTGAAAACGTCTACATAAAAATATTTAATGGATATAAAACAAAGTAACGAAACATAATTACATAAAATTAGTTAATAAGAAGCTCAAACTAATCCAGAATTTAAAGTCTTCTATAATGTCTCTTAGACGAGCTGTGAAGTCGACAAAAATATTTACATTGTTCTTTTCTTTTTTTTTTTTTTTTTTCATAAGAACAAAACTGATCGTCAACGTACAAAAACTTACGCTCCATCATAGTAAATGGATAAACAATGAACTTAAAACGATTAGTAATGCTCGAGTCACATATACAGATGTGTCCAGATAATTTCAATGGAACGATCTACGAACGTATCAATTTAACACAATCTTCTCTGTGATTTTTTTTTTTTTTTTTTTCACTTTTTTCAATGTTTTCATCGATGTAATTCATATTGTAATACGAGTGTACACAGTGACGAGATAATTGATTGTAATAATTTACTCCTGTATCAACATGCTTACGACTCTTCTTCCCCTATGAGATTCTTTTCTTTTTTTTATCTTTATCGACATAGCTCATTATCGTAATATGAGTATACATATATGTACATATATGCTTATGTATGTATCTAATAGACTCCGTTACAAGATTTAATCGAGCACTCACTTTTCACTCTACTTTTTGTTCTTTTACTTTACTTTTGTCCTCGAAGAGGCAGCTTCTTTCACTTGTCCTTAAGCTTAACGCTGAATACGCACACCAGCCTCCTCGAATTTAATCGGCTGCTCGACGAAGAATCTCTCTCCCTTCTTCCTCCTCCTCTTCTTCCTCTTCCTCTTCTTATTCTTCTTCTTCTTCTTCTTCACCTTAGAAGAATCGTAATTGAAATTCCGTTACGACTGTCTTAACGAGAAACTTCGAGCAAAGCTCGAAACACGTCTTAGTCCTTTCCTTTTCCTCTCTTTCACTTCTTCTTTTAATCGTTTCTCACGTTCCTCCTCGGTAAGACTCCTTTAGAGCCAATGAAGCCGATTTCTAACGACAGTCTAGATAACTAACAGCAGTCTGTTAATCCCTTACGCACTGTTTTAAGATTTTAAATAATATTCTACAATTTCCTTAACGAAATGCGATTCGATTTATGAATTTGTTAAATAATTTAAGTTCACCCGGTATAATATATATATATACATATATATGTATGTATATACATATCGCAAACGTTGGACGTATGTACCAGGGAGAGCAAATTATTACTTTATGGAGATTGATGGATATATACATTTTGAAGATTTAATCAAACGAAAGTTATTTTCAAAACTTAATTTGCATTTTATTGTAGGAAAGTATGATCACGAAACTTCGAAAGCTATTAAATTAAAATTGAAAAAGAAAAGAGAATGAAGAAGTATCACCATTGTAAAGAGAATTAAAAGATCTTAATAATGGTATGCCACTTGACCCCCAGCTGCCATTTAAGATATTTGAAAGGGGGTTTGTCGTCCTCGCCCTTTTAAATGGTTTAGATCCCATACCGGGTGAATTTATGATAAGTATCTCGTCACCCTCGAAAACAAAATTGACGGCTCTCGACATTTTTCGACAAAATCGTTTAATTTTATAATTATTCTAACGGACACTTTTCTATGATATTTATATATATATATATATATATATATATATATATATATATACTTATATCTATATGAATGTTAAAAAGATAAAGGAGACATTAATTTAGAGTCATTTAAGTCTAATAAGAGACGTTAATTTAGAGGCGACGTTTAAAAAGCTATTTCATTAATTCCATCGTAACTTTTTTAAGACTTCTTCTCATTTGTTATCTCTTTTCTTTCCTCTCTTAAAAAAAAAAAAAAAAAGTGCTAGAAAAAAGGTAAGAAAATGGTAAAGCGAACGAGAAACTTTCGAAAATGCGACTCTTCCAAAATGACCTATATATTTTACGATCCCTCATTTGCTCGATCGTCCAATCGTTCTTTCGTTAACTCGTCTTCTCCAATGCTCCTTTTTTCTCATACTTCTCCTTCCTCCCTCCATCTCTCTCTCTCTCTCTCTCTCTCTCTCTCTCTCTCTCTCACGCTCTTTCTCTGCCTCATTTACAATGCATAATTTAATGCTTATTCTTATTCTTGTTGCGTCAGAGAGTTCCATCCAGAAAAAAATTGTGCACCTTTAAAATCTTAATATCTTCTTCGTTCTTGATAAAAGTTCTTCCTATCCTCGCCGTCCATCTTGTAGCAAACATTTTTCATCCCATTGAGCGAGTTGATTCTCGAACGAACAGGTATTCTCTCTACTGTCGTAGGCTAGACTTCTTCTCGATTTACAATTTACATTATTTTTCCTCGTCGCCTTTAGTTTCTTATTGAAAAAAAAAAAAAAAAAAAAAAAAAAAAAAAAACGAAAGACAAATATGTGTGTGTATGTGTATCAGAGAGAAAGAGAGAGAAAGAAGGAAAGATAAAAAGAAAGGGAAGAAAAAGAAGAAGAAGAAGAAGAAGAAGAAGAAGAAGAAGAAGAAGAAGAAGAAGAAGAAGAAGAAGAAAATGAAACTGAACTATTCGCAAAGTAAAACATGATATTTATTCGCGGACAGGAGACTTCAAAAAAGTCCATTATATTTTTACTTTATTCTTTTTTATTTATTCCTTTTTTTTTTATTTTTTTTTTTGTCTTACACCCACTAGCACTTCGATTTCTCGCAGAGAAAAGAAAAGAAAAGAAAAGAAAAGAAAGAAAAAAAAAAGCTCTCGTGTTCGTAACACCTTTCCTTTTTTGCTCTCTCTCTCTCTCTCTCACTCTCTCACTCTCTCTCACTCTCTCACTCTCTCTCTCTCTCTCTATCTCTCTCTCTCTCCCTCCCTCCCTCCCTCCATCTCCTCCTTTTAAACCACCACTTTTCTCCTCCTTCTTTTCTTCCCTTCCTTTTTTCTTTTCCTTCTTTTCTTTTTCTTCTTTTTCTTCTTCTTTTTTTTTTTTTATTTCTTTTCTTTTCCTTTCCCAACCGAACATACCGAGGCACGTTAATTTCGGTTTCTTTCGTGGCACGGCTCGTTCCTGGTAGAAAGCACTTCGCTAGCCCGCAAAACCAAGCATCATTCGCAGTTAGTTCTTTACCCGTTTGCTACCTCGACTTTCGCGCTTTCCTTTTCCAATGAGAAGAGAGAAAGAGAGAAAAAAGAGAAACACACGGAGAGATAGATAGAGAGAGAGAGAGAGAGAGAGAGAGAGAGAGAGAGAGAGTGAGAGACCAGACTTACCTACTTATAGAGAGCAATTTGGAGTCTAGCGAGGATTTCCACTGTATACGGATGAGCTAATTCATGAAACTGCTTCATCTTCTCTTATTCCTTTTCGTAGGGGGGGACGGACGTAGGTAAAGCGCCATTTGTCTCCGGCTTTATTTTCCACCACGTTCTCTCCTCCCCACCCCTACCCTCCTCCCCACCCCTACCCTCCTCTCTCTCTCTCTCTCTCCTTCTCTCTCTCTCTCTCTCTCTCTCTCTATCTCTCTTTCTCCTTCCTTCCTACCTACCTACCTACCTACCTTCCTTCTTTCTTTCTTTCTTTCTTTCATTCGTTCTCACTCGCTCTCGCTCCTTCCCCAACCCACCACTCCATCTTCGCTCGGCTGGCACAGCCAACGGCGGGAAAAAAAAAGCGCGATTATATGGCTCGCTTTTTCTGTCCGTAGCAGGCGAGTTAATTTCACTTTTCATCACGAGCATCTTCCTGTCGAGATATACAAGCGCGCTCTCGCGCTTTTGTGAACGAAAAGGGCCGAGCCCAGAGAGAAAGGTGACTCGTAGTAAGAGTAGGTTGCTTCGTTCGAGGTGGGAGTGGGGTGACTTGACTGGTGGCTGGAATGAGCCAGTTGACGAGCCGTCTAGGCCACTCTTGGAATGGAGTAACTAACTGCACCTAATCCGATGCAGATGCTCTTCCACTCGGGCTACTACATTTTGCCCCTTCGCTAAACGCGAAACACTATCTCACTATTTTCTTCCTAACAACTTCTTGCGAATCTTAATCGTTTAAGATATCAAATGTATTCGTTGTATTACCGTAACTCCTCCTCGCCCCTCCCCCCACCCACCCAATCGCCATTCACGGTTGAGTTAATTCGACCGTTGTAAGGAAAAAAAAAAAAAGAAAAAAGGGAAAAAAGAGAGAGAGAGAAAAGAAATGATCTTCTTTTGCGTTTTACAATGGGGAAGGGCGCGGGGAAGGGGAGGTGAAAAAAAAAATTAACAGAGAAGAAGAGAGAGAGAGAGAGAGAGAGAGAGAGAGAGAGAGAGAGAGAGAGAGAGAGATAGAATAGGATCCGTTCATATCAATTTCGACGAGTTGAATGGATGAAGAAATGAATGAATCATGGGAATCAATTTAACCGAGATCTTACGATAAAATTCACTGTAGAGAGATAAGAGAGGAATAGTAAAAAAAAAAGAGAGAGAGAGAGAGAGAGAGAGAGAGAGAGAGAGAGAGAGAGAGAAAGAAAAGAGAGAAAATAGAAAACGAAAACAAAAAAGAATGAAAGAAGGGAAGAAAAAGAGAGCACAAAGAATCTCTCTTCAACCATTATATACATAAGGGATGAATAAATCTCTCAGCGATTCATCGAGATTCGTCTCTCGCAAGGAGAACTCGAGTATCGCGGTATCGCAGTGGGCCACCCCTAAAGATAAAGAGCAGACTGTTTATACCCCGGAACTCGAGTAGGAGTACAAAGACGAGAAAGGTTGAAGGATAAAGGGAGAGAGAACAAGGCGGAGAGAGAGAGAGAGAGAGAGAGAGAGAGAGAGAGAGAGAGAGGGCTAAGGCACTTTGACCTCGAAGCGCCGACTTGGAAAACAAATTCCCAGGAAGCCGACATAAGTGTGGGCCGAGCTCGAGAGGTTGGGCCGCCTTTGGCCAAGGAATCCGACTATCTTCGGCCTAGTCTCTCACCCTCCCCAACCCCCCAACCCCCCTTGTCTCTCAATCTCTCCGTATCCCTCTCTCTCTCTCTCTCTCTCTCTCTCTCTCTCTCTCTTTTTCATTACCTAAAAACTACTACAGAAAATCTCGAAGAGAAGTTTTGAAGGAGCTGTTATACCCTTATACTATGCATTATACCGTCCTCTCATCCCTCATTCCTTTTCATTCGAATGAAAAATAACCATCCCGCGGTATCAACGAAAAGGCGAAACACCGTCTTGAGATGTTAGGAGGTTTAACGTTACGTAATCATGCTACTTAGCCGATGTTTGTGCCCACCCACCCACTCACCCCCTCCCACCCCGTAAAAGAGACGAGCCAGAGGCGCCAGTACGGAGGCGCCAAGATTGATGGCAATGCTCTCTACTATAACTGCCTCAACGCGGATTCGTTCTCATAGAGAACATTACTAACGTTTTCTCGCAGTCTCACGCAGCGATCGTGTCAAATAGTAAGAGCATCGTATTTGTCGTAAGCTTTCGTTCGTCCAACCGACGAACTCAATGCGGAAAGGACAGAAGGAAGGAAAAATGAAAGAAAGGAGAGAAAAAATAACGGGCCAGGAGGTATTATTCGTAGGGGGAAAAGGATAAAGAGAGAGGGGGAAGATGGGGTGTGGGTGGTGAAAAGGGGGGAGGGGAAAGTATCGAGGAAAAAGTTGAAAAATTCCCCTTAGGAGCGATTTTAGTCGAGAGTTAATCGTCGAAATCTCTCTCGATAGAGAGTAGACCAACTGAGAGTCGAGCAGTCAGAATCTTAAGAACGTTCCTTTCTTCGGAGGATTCAGTAGCCTCTTTTGTCGCTTCGTCCATTGTTTTCCATCGCCTTGATCGCTCTCTCTCTCTCTCTCTCTCTCTCTCTCTCTCTCTCTTTATCTATCTATCTATCTATCTATCTATCTATCTATCTCTCTTCTCTTTCTTCTCTTTCGCTCTCTTCTCTCTTTTTCTATCGTTCTCGTGGAAAGATAGCAAAAAAGCTCTCAGGATTATGGAATTTTTTTCAAAGACAGAGAGTGAAAGAGAGAGAGAGAGAGAGAGAGAGAAAGTATGCAAGATAATTCAGCTTCTCCGCCACACAGAATTTTTGAGGCGCCATTCCCGTCCAAGTAACGTCGATCTCGAAAATGTCTTTCTATCTTCTTTCATCTTCTATTTACTCTTTTCTCTTTCTCTCTCTCTCTCTCTCTCTCTCTCTCTCTCTCTCTCTCTCTCTCTCGATCTTTTCTCGGCCAGGCGTTAAAACATGGCCGCCACTTCCAACGAGAAAAATTCGCAAAAATATCTTGAAAATCCTTTTCGATGCGTCGCTGTAATTGATGACATGCAGTATTCTACTACTCGAAAGAAACGAACGATTCAATGGAATTTTCAAGAAAAGCGTATCGTCTTTTTTTTTTTATTTTCTTCTACTTCTTCTTCTTCTTCTTCTTCTTCTTCTTCTTCTCTTCCTCTTCTTTTCCTTCTCTTTTTTCTCTTCCTGTTTTTTTTTTTTTTTTTTTTTTTTCATTTCTTTTTATATTACTCTTACCCTATCCAGTTTTCTCTTCTGAACCGTCCTTTAATTAACTTCGAAATTTTAGTTCGAAAATAAAAGTCTTTCTTCTGTTATCTTTTGTTCGTTATTTTAATTAAAGAAAAAAAAACAAGAAAAGAGAGAAAAGAAGAAGAAATAAGAAAGAAAAATAGAAAAAGAGAAAGGAGAGCTTACTTTCTCATTATCTGCTAGGCGTGAGTTTAATGGGTGTAGCGTTTGTTCCACCATCGTCAGGGCCGTGCGTAGATGGGACTTCGAAACAATGTAGTAGCACTATGTATGCTAGTAGTCTTACTCGATCGTGTATGTCGGTTCAGTTTGCTCTTAAATAGGCAGCGGTGGGACGGTCAAACACGAAATCAAGGGGTTTGCTTGCTTTACAAATTTAAACCTTTCAGGCGTACGAGTAACCAGAGAGTTTCTCACTCCGATCGTATGCCAGAAATGCATCGTCATTTTTAAATACGAATCCAACATTATTAGATGAACTAATGTATAAATTATATATATATATATATATATATATATATATATATATATATATATATATAAATGTAGACAGAGTGTTCCGTTTATCTCAAAAAATTGAATAAAATATCTCGCGAGATATTAAAACTATGAAAAATCTTTCAACGAATTTATTCGGCACGAAGAGGCAACGCATATGGTGTCCAATTCTTTTTTTGCAGGTCAAGCGACGGAGAAAATTTCAAAGTGAAATCTTTCTTTGAATGGAGTTTCTTTTTTTTTTTTTTTTTTGTTAAACTACACATTATCCCTTTTAAAGCTCGATAGTACTTGAGACTAATTCAACCACGTGCCATGTGACGTTATTTATTATTATCGTAAATTGTTATAAATTATATCGTAAATTTGTAATTTTCTTAGGAGTATAACAACGTATCGTTGATTATCATTTGTTAGGCTCCATGTCGTAAACGAAGGCCGAACTTCATATTTTAATGCTTCTAAAATTATCGATCTGAGTAAATGAAATTTATTTCTTAAGAAAGTAATCTGTAAAAAAATTTTTTTTTTTTTTCTAATTCAATCATTCACGAGATACTCCAATCTTTCGAGATAAACGGGACATTATATATATATATATATATATATTATGCAGAGTAAGAATAAAGTCTTTCTCACGTTTTCAAAATTTATTATACGGAAAATGTGGAGGTCATTAACATAGGTTTTTTTTTTGTGTGCAAATTACAGCTTAACTCAAACATTTTTCTTCTTTATGTACTAATAAACTTCAACGTGTCGCCATTCGTATTAGACTTACCGGTCTTTTTGAAACTTTTCATACCTACTTTTGATACTATTAATATTCCAAAGATCCCTGTCCATAGATTTCCTTAAATTGTCTCTAAATTGATATAGGAAATTGTGTTTCATCATACCAAAAACAGCCCAATCTTTTTCAAGTATCAAAACCATTCTATTATTGCTAATCAAATATTTGTTCGTTTACGTACTTGTTTACCTCAGTAACAATATTGTTATGTATTAAGTGTACTCCATGAATTAAAAAAAAAAAAAAAAATTGGTATTTTAGGTGTTGATACAAACACCACGTTCGTATTTTCCATAATTCTTTTATTATAATATTTGGAAATACGAAGAAGACTTTATTCTCACCCTGTGCGTGCGTGCGCGGGTGTGTGTGTGTGTGTGTGTGTGTGTGTGTGTGTGTGTGTGTGTGTAAAATCTTTAAAAATAAGTCTTTTCAATGGTGATACAAGCATCACATTTGTATCCTGCCTAATTCTTGTATTATAATTTTCTGAAATATAGAGAAGACTTAATCCTCACCCTGTATAAATATATATATATATATATATATATATATATATATATATATATGCGTACATAAATATTTCAGAGGACGTTTATTACATCCGTTTCATCGATACGATTATACGATCAAAGCATTAATCCTTCAGAAGAGAGGAAACTCGAGTTTCTCTTTACTTTTGACATTTGATCGTCGATATCGTTACAGGATTTTCTTTCCTCAAAGAAAAAAGAACGACACGTTGTCGTAGTTCAATCGAACCGAGGAGAGAAGCCAAACGGTCCAAAGAGAAACTATGCTTGCGAACGGGTGAAGAGAAAAGAAGAAGAAGAAGAAGAAGAAGAAGAAGAAGAAGACGACGTCGACGACGACGAAGAAGAAGAAAGAAATACCCAGGGAAAAGTCGAGTTCCGCTTGCGATCAATTTTTGTACGCTAGACTGGCTTCTTCCAGTCAAATTGACAGTTATGCCGACCGTCGCGATATTCGACAGAGGGGTGGGAAGCGGGAAGGGTGGGGATAGTAGATTGGGGTACGGTAAACGATGAAGAAGAAGAAGAAGAAGAAGAAGAAGAAGAAGGAGGAGGAGGAGGAGGAGGAGAAGTGGTGAGGGAATAGGAGAGGGGTTGTGTCCCATGCGCAAAACCGCAAAAGGAATACCAAGACACGAACAGTGGGTACAGGCAAAGAGGGTGGTTACGATCGTATTCCCTTCTTCCTTCTTCGCCACTTTCTAGCTCCAACCAAACCCTCCCCTAGATTTCCCCTCGCCCTATCTACCTACCCACTCCCGAGAAATGCACTTCCGGCACGTCCTTCCGGTTAATCTGACAGTTTCGGAATTCGTTCCAAATAGTTGTCGAAGAGTTTCGCGGATCGTGTCCTTCCTTCCACATTTTGCACACCAATCCGACGACTACGACGAAGACGACGACGACGAAGACGACGACGACGAAGACGACGACGACGATGACGAAGACGACGACGACGACGACGACGACAACGACGACGACGACTTGTGTCTCTCCGCAGAAGCAACACCTATTTACTCTACTTACGAATATATGTATGTAACGCGTACGTAGGCACGCGCGCGTGCGCGCGCGTTTGTGTGCGTGTGCGTACGTACGTACGTACGTACGTGTGCGTACTTACGTGTACGTTCGTGTCTACGTACGTACGTGTGCGTACTTACGTGTACGTTCGTTTCTACGTACGTACGTACCTATGTAACTGTACTATTCTCAGAGGAAATAAAGGGCTGAGACGAAAAAGAAAATTAAAAGATAGAAAATACGAAAAGAAACGAGACGGAGCGAGATGACATATCTGGAGGAGGCACGCTTACTCAAAATTCTCTTTGCACCCGTTTGTTGTCGTCCTCGTCGTCGTTGTTGTCGTCCTCGTCGTCCTCGTCGTCGTCGTCGTCGTCGTCGTCGTCGTCGTCGTCGTCGTCGTCGTCGTCGTCGTCGTTGTCGTCGTTTTCGCTTTAGGATTGCGAAAGCAAGAGATATCGAAAGACGACTAAGGGATCGTTCATGCGGAATGAGACCTCGAGATAAGGCATTGATCCTTTTAACCTCGCAAATTCGACCAAATACTTACAAACATACATACATACGTACTTACGTACGTACGTAATACATACATACAGATACACACACACACACACACACACATATCGTTTGGTTGTTTGGTTCATAATAAATATATATTGTATACATACATACATACATACATACATACATACATACATACATACACATATATGTGTGTGTGTGTGTGTGTGTGTGTGTGTGTGTGTCTCACTCTCTCTCTCTCTCTCTCTCTCTCTCTCTATATATATATATATATATATATATTATGAACAAACAACGAAAGTATAAAAGATAACGAAAAGAAGAAAATTGATCGGTGGAAAGAGGTAGAAATCGAAATACGTTCGAGTTCGAAAAGAATTTCTCTTTTACTTTTTCTCTTCTTTATTTTTTTATGAACGCTTCATTAAACGTAATAATAGATAGAGAAATGGTGTCAAGAGTTCCGTCATTTCTTTTTCCTCGCTACTTTTCTCTCTTCCTTTTTTCATTCTTCTTCTTCTTCTTTCCCCCTCTCCCTCCCTCCCCCCCTCTTTCCCTCCCTCCCTCCCTCCTCCTCCTCCTCCTCTCCCCTCACCACGTTTTCCCAAGAAAAATTCTTATCGTCGTCCTCGTTGTCGTCGTCATCTCTCAGGGCAAACTTACGACGTTAATTCGCAAGAGAAGCCGTTACTCCTTTCGAAGATGAGAGAAAGAAAGGTATGGGTAGGGTGGGAAGGTGAGATGGAGTAGGAGAAGAGACAAATAAAGGAGAAAAGAAAGAAAGATAGATAGATGGGAAAGAAGGAAGGAACGCAGGAAGGAAGGAAGGAAGGAAGGAAGGAAGGAAGGAAGGATGAGGTCGAATAATAAGTATTCTAATAAACCCCGTTTGGCGATTAATCTTTTTCTTACATATAATTCGAAGCAGAGGGAAGATGATAACTCGCATTAGCATATAACCGGTTGACTTCATAAAGCGATTCTATTTATCACCAAGCGCTAGGAGAGAAACGATTATATGCGCGGGAAGGTATGAGATTCATCGCGCCATTCACGATACACCTTCTTTAACCACCCCCTACCATTCCCTCCCCTCCAAGCAAGCAAGCAAGCAACCAGCCAAACACCTATCTCTTTCCCCTTCCATTCTTAACAAACCCATCTCCCCCCCAATCTACCGCCTATCTTATTTGATTAATATTTTATACGACAGGCGTGTTCGCGTTTACGTTCGATAAAACACACAGTCGAACGACGATCGTGAAATCATAGGAGTTTTCCTCGTCTGTCCTTGGAATTTCCTACGAAAGGAATCCAGGTCGCATCGTGCATAGGCGCTTGGCAACGCGATTACGCTCGCTCGGGAAAAAAACGATTATTCATATTGAAGAACGTTTTCTAGCTTCCAAAAGGGGTGGGATAGGTAAAAAGATGAGTGGTATGAGGACTGATGAGAAGGGCCGGTGAGGGATGGAAAGGGGTTGAAGGAAGAGGGATTCAAAGACGCAAGGAAACAACAATAAAAAGAGAAAGGAATGAAAAGAAAATACCGGCATCCTCGATATTATCGACGCCAGCTGTGCCGCTATCGATGTTGATCTCCTTGCACGTAGTGACGTTGCAACGTGCATACATACACACATACATACATACGTACGTACGTACGTACGTACGTACATGCGTGTATATGTGTGTGCTTTTTTGTTCATGCATCCCCGTGTTCGCTTGTTTCCTCTTTTCTTTTTTATTATTTTTTTATTTCTCTTTCCTTCTCTTTCCTTTTCTTTCTATCTCTCTCTCTCTCTCTCTCTCTTTCTCTTTCTCTGCCTTTATTTTCTTTTTCGTTTGTACCCGTGCGCTTTGAAGCGATCTCGTGAATATAGGTAAGCGAAGATAAAAATTGCCGGGAGGAAGATTCGCGCGCTCTTGCGAGTCGAATATCGAAGGCGATATTAGATTCGAATCGTACACAATTACGCGATAGGAAACAATTAACGCGCTCAATTTTCCGAATGAATCGTTCGTTCATCCTATCGATAAAATTGTTAATTACTTTCGCATTTGCACGTTAAATATATACTTATTTATATTATCGCCTTTTCGTTTTCTTTTTTTTTTCTTTTTTTTTTTTTTTTTTAATACTTCGAATTTGCTACCGTTAATGATTTCAATAATTATATGTGTATATATATATATATATATATATATATTATATATCCATACTTATATAATAATTATAATAAAATGTTCAGGTTATCGATAAACACACATTTACACGTACACGCACGCACAACGACAGTAAAGTTTGTAGGAGTAAAATTTTCAGAAAGACATTAAAAGCTTCTTTACGCCTCGAACGTATTTAATATTTTCATAATCTAACGAGATAGGCGGTCTCATCAAACGAGATTAGTATCGAGTATCGATTGGCTATCGATCCTATCTCAAGATTAACCGATCCATGGTAGCTTAGATTCCACTTAGAAATACACTCTAGTAGGATATAACCCATTGTAACGTTTCTAAGATTCGATGGGTTATCGATTAGGTTAGATGGATCGGCTTAAAGCGAATTACTACTCCTCGTCTATCTTGCATTCGTGTAATGATATAAAGATATAGAAGCATGTTCCATCGTTATTAATCGTTTGGTACGAACTGGATATGGGGTAAAGGAAACTTTTCTTTTTTTTTTTTTTTTTTTTTTGTGAAAGTTTAACGAACGAGATTAAACCAATTGACGAGTGAACATTCGAGCGAGTTAACATAAAATATTGCTTTTTTATAAAGGCAAATCGGTGGTCCTTTGACAGTTAGAATAGATAGATAAATATATTGTAGAAAAAAATCTATATTATCTATTGATCTATCTATCTATATATATATATATATATATACATATATATATATATATATATATATATATATATATATATACGTGCACGTATGTATTCGTATATAGCTTTGAAAACGGGTAGTGCGAAACAAAGCAGAGAGAAATTTCGAAATTTTGCCAGAAAGCCGCTGCGGTCTCTTTTGTGATAAATAGTTATCACTGTGCATAGCTAATTTCGCAGTGTCGGCGAAACGGCACATAAATATCAGTTCCATTAACGTTCCGTTTTTAATTGGGCGCTATTAGCGGCTCCACTTGTTTCGTAGAGGCTTGCATCATAATGGTGTGCGTTTGTGTTCGTTTCCGAGTGAAACGAAATAAAACGGAAAGAAAGAGAGAGAGAAAGAGAGAATCTCGTGAACTGTCACTATCTTCTTGTAAATCCGTGTTAACCATTCACGTTTTCGGACGTATGTTCGTTTCTTTCTTTAATCCTTTGAGCATTACGAGCATATACGTACACGGGCATACATTTAACTCGTATCTGTCCCTCCGCTGTTCGCTTTAATCCAAATGTGAACGGGTTACGCATGCACACGTTTTATATTTCTCTCCAAAGTCATAATTACGTTTAATGTATTAATGTACGGCTTGTTCATTGTTATAAAAACAACGAACGAAATTACCACTTGCAATCTGATTTTAAATGTAAAGGATGCGAAGATTAAAAAAGTAATGTTCATTTTAAACGGCCAGGCAACATTGTTGCTATCAAGGAGAACTCGTTGCTCAAAGGTTTATAATCCCTCATAGTCGGGATAAGATGAAAGCTGATGTTAAATTCTAGATATACACACACACATGCGCGCGCGTGAGCGCACACGCACACACATTCTCAACAAAGTGAGAGAGAGAGAGAGAGAGAGAGAGAGAGAGAGAGAGAGAGAGAGAGAGAGAGAGAGAGAGAGAGAGAGAGAGAGAGATAGAGATATAGAGATATAGAGAGACGACACGTATCCATGCTCTTATCCACCGGTCGTTTATTTCACTTAGGTCATTCGCCCTGTCGCAAACTAGTCGATTCCGATCGTGACTGATCGCGATCATTTTTTTTACTCGCTCCATCCGGTCGTTCGATCGAGCAAAGTGCGTAAAAAGAAAGAAAGAGAGAGAGAGAGAGAGAGAGAGAGAGAGAGAGAGAGGAAGAAATAAAAAGGAAAAAAAAAAGAGAGAGAGAAAACGAACGAACAAGAAAAGAAAAATCATACGTATCGTACGCGTCGTACTTATAAAAAGCGTATAAAAATAAAAGAAGGAGAAGACGAAATTATCGAAATTATCGAAGGGGAAGTAGGAGACGGAGGGAGAAGGAGGAGGGAGAGAGAGAGAGAGAGAGGGGGGGGGAAACAAGAAGAAGAAGAAGAAATAAAGATGAAGGGAGAAAAGAGAAGGGAAGGGAAGGGAAGGGAAGGAAAAGAAAAGAAAAGTGAAAGAAAAAGAGAAAGGAAAACGAAGGAGGGGGGAGGGGAAAAAAGTTACTAAAGAGAAGAACTTTCTCTTCTATCTTCGACGGAGAGCGCGCGGCGTCGAATGACGATGGTAAAAGGAATTGTAACTTATTTATACTGGCGCCGACTACCGGTTCTTCGGGCGCGAATAATTCGATTTCGCCTAGAGGGATCGTGATCGACGCCATGGCGCACAACGTCGTTTCGCGATCCGATCGGATAAATACACGGCTCTCTCTCTCTCTCTCTCTCTCTCTCTCTCTCTCTCTCTCTCTCTCTCTCTCTCTCTCTCTACAAGTATTTTCCAATGGTCACAACCGGCCACACCATCGTTGAATTACATATTGCGCGAGCGAGCGAGCGAGCGCGCGCGCGCGCCAACTCTTCGTAATTGACGAGCGGTGCGACGTGATTCGATTACAAGCTTGATTTTCTACGGCACCTCCATTTCCACCACCTCCTCCTCCTCCTCCTTCTCTTCCTCTTCCTCTTCTACCTACTCTACCATCACCTCCTCCTCCTCCTCCTCCTCCTCCTCCTCCTCCTCCTTCTTCTTCTTCCTCCTCCTCCTCGTCTCCTTCTCTGCGTCGTCGTAGTCGTCGACTGAGTTGAAGCAACAAGGAAATCCTTCCAGAAGAGCGGACAGAGAAAGAAGAAGATGAAAGATAAAGAGAATATATTTCGGATCTCTCTATCTTTATCTCTATCTCTATCTCTATCCTATCTCTATCTCTCTCTCTCTCTCTCTCTCTCTCTCTCACTCTATCTCTCTTTAGCTTTGTATTCTCTATTAGTAAGATAATCATTTATGATTCTCTATTCCATTCTCTGTTCTTACATATAATAATCTTCCCCTTCTCTCCCCCTTCCCCCCCCCCTCTCTCTCTCTTTAGAATAAAGCCTCAAGAATGTCGGAGAAGGAAAGAAAAGACGAGAAGGAAGGGGGGTGGTACCTTTTAAACGACATCGCCAAGTATTAGTAACAGTGTGCATTGGGATTAGTGTTAGTTAAGATCGCAAAGTAGACTTTGGGATTAATGTTGAAGTCCAGAGGTTTCCACCGTGTTAAGCTTC
>OU426853.1:5740160-5745160 GCA_911387685.1 Dolichovespula media
CGAATTATGCCGTCCGTTCACTTGCCAACGTACAACTTGAAACCATTCGTTTCCAATTCGAGCCATGTTGGATGGAATTTCCCGTTGTCCGTTGGATTCTCCTCCTCTTTTAGGTTATACGCGTACGCGTTTCAATGCTAGATATTAATACGCAACGCGTTTGCGTCCGTGAACCATTGCCTTTGAAAAGCCAATTTCGAGTTTTATCGGACCGTACGCGTGTCATGTAAGGCAAACGTGAATTGTTGTTTAGCTTCATTTTTTTTCTCTTTTCTTTTCCCTTTCTCTATTTTTTTACATATTTCAACAACAACCGGAATTACGCCGAACAATAACCCGCAATATATTTCATACCTTCAAGTAGTTAGGACGACAACAGCGAATTTATAATAATTAACCAAGATTTCATTAATTCGTAATACTTAATATAAATAAATGAGTTTTTCATTTCCCGAGTACGTTACGTCCGTCACAAATTTTTTCTTTCTCTTTTTTCTTCTTTTATAGATGACGAACGACTCATCTCTTTTTCAGTAGAGTTGTTTCGTTGATGTTCCTTTCTCTCTTTGTAATATTCAACATTAATTATGGCGATTCAGTTGGTATAAGAGATGATAATCGTGCAACTATAGTTTTATCTTAATTAAATAAAATCCGTTGAACATGACCAAGTTTTGATCTTCTAACTTGGAGATAACAAGTTTTGGAAACTGTTTGTGATATCAACGTAATATACGGCATGTCTCATTTTAAACGATATTGCCAAATCTCCCCGATCCTGTTGGTGTTTAAATAAACAAACAAATGTTTCAAATAAAAGTTTTAAAAGCGAAAATGTAAATATGTATTATAGTTATATCGTAAAGGACGCTTTGTCAACATATTGGAACAATAATAATTTTTTTCTAGTACAAATCGATACATTTACGTCTAACGAAAGTTAGAGAATATCAATACGTATTCAACGTGCGTGTTTCTATGTACACTTTCTTTGATATTTCATCGGGTTATGAGGACTTGGAGTTTAACAAATTGTACAAACGTTTAAAAGATTGTTATATAAAAATAGGATTTAAAGTGTTTTGGAAAAGTAATACCATAATCCAATAACAGTGTACTGAATATAACGGCTTTTGTTACAATAAAATGCCGGTGGACATAACAGGTTTTAAGGATTGTTCTGAACATGAACATAGCGTGATTCGAAAAATTTCGCTCAACTTTTAATTGTTTTTTTCTTTTCTATGACAAACAAGAATCGTATTTTTCCTTTTCTTCGCGTTGTAATAGTGCGTAGTTTCATCTAACGAATGATAAAAAATGTTCAATTTTGATTTTTGATTGACCTAACAGCTTTGGTGAATGAACGATTCGAATTTGAAGTAATAGGTGTGTACGCGTACGAGGTCGTCGACTGACTGACTCATAATTTACCAATAATAACGAACGTTTAGTCGTGTCATCACGTGATCAATGACGTCGATTGTTTTTAACGCGCGACCTTTCGAAAATCAATCTTGCAATATTAACAATAAGTCAAAGAGCTCGTTCGAACCAACGAAAATATATAGGGTGGATCGAAAACTTTGTCCACCTAAAGTACAATATTTATTACTATGTGGTTATTCGCAATAATATAATAAAAAAAACTTAAATGACATGGAAGGGAACGTAAAGTCGTCTCTTTTTCCCTCTATTTTTTCCTTTTCCTTTTCCTTTTTTTTTTTTTATGCAGAATGTTATATTCTTCTTAATATGCTACACATTTTTACATTTGTACAATTAATGAAATTAAATAATGTATTTCATATTTTTACAAATAATGAAAATATAATGCAGATGGACAAAGTTGTTTCCCATTTGATTTTTCTCTACGTAAATGTATCCACTTACGATAATATCCAACTCGAATAACCAAGGAAATAACGTTGCAATTGATTATCGAACAAAACGATAAAGCGAATGTTTACATATGTATGCATATATTTATGTATTTATCAACAGAGTTTTACAACAATGTGCAATGAATGCAACGATGGTTACGATCTCATTTTTCTTTTTTTTTTCCTATAGGTATAACAACAATACTGATGGAAACATTCATTTTCATTAACGTACACAATTACTCTCAATGCGTTTCTTTTTTTCTTCTTCTTATTAATCTCTTTTTTTTTTCTACAACATTTTGACTTATCGTCTTTTCCCTATTATTATTATTATTATTATTATTATTATTATTATTATTATTATTATTATTATTATTATTATTATTATTATTATTATGCAATTAATTCTTGTGACTTGAACTTCACCGAACTCTCGATCGTTACTCTTTCTTTCTTTCTTTTCTTTTTTCCTTTTTTTTTTATTTTTTATTTTTTTTTCTATCCAAGCAAACGGCCTTATCGAACAGGACACACATACACATACACATACACAAACGCATATATATATATATATATATATATATATCGTTATATAATGAACTCGTGAAAATAAGCGTTGCTCGGTCGAGATTAACGGATTTAAATGGGCGAAACTCAATTTTCGAGTAGTAGCCTTTGGCCCGTTGCATGTTCCGGCCTCCTTCCGCTCAATTCCTGCACCCCCTGTCCTTCTGCCGCCTCTCTACCCCCGCCTCTCACCCACCCCCGTCCCTTCCCCCACTATCCCCTGTCACTTCTCTTCCACCTCCATCTCCCCGTCCCTCTCTTCTACCCCTACATACCCTCCCCCACACTTCGCCTCTCTTTCATTGGCAGGAATTTCATTTGGTCACATAGGAGTAATTAAAAGGCGAAATAACTGGGCACATTAAACTGATAACGACGCGGGAATTGTAACGAATCTCTATAAGCGGTTTTGCCGATGTGTAATCGCGCTGAGGGGAACAGAGTACAAAACGGCCGACATACAATTGTCTCTCCTGCTTTTTCCATCCATATTAAAACGATTTCTGTCAGTAGTAGCGGTGCGTTTTATAAATTCTGACAGCGACAGCAACAGTAGAAGCAGTATCAGAGAGAGAGAGAGAGAGAGAGAGAGAGAGATAGGAAGTAATTTGCTTTGTCATTAAATTTATAGAATTACATCGAGTGAATTTTCTGCTTTCTTTCGTTCCTCCTTCTTTCCTTTACTTTCATGAGAACTCTCGCTACGATGCTTTTGAAAGTAAAAAGCACAAAGAGAGAGAGAGAGAGAGAGAGAGAGAGAGAGAGATGTAACACAAGGGACAAGATCGATCTTTCCAAGTTTATTATATATCGTATTTACTTCGTTAAATCGGCTTTGTGATTGGTTATCGTGAGATCGGTAGGGAGAGGAGAGGGGGTGTAGTGGGTGGGTATCGGCTGGGACGAAAGGAGGGTGTTTGATAGAAGGGAAAACTCGGGCGAACGTGATAGATCTTAGGATTCGCGGAAAACTCGTGAGAGAAAATTAATCCAATTGAGGACCATGATCCCGAAGGATGGAAAGGGAGAGGATGATAGGGATTGAAGTAAGGAAACGTACGGCAGATCTTTTCGAGCTCGTCGAACTTTCGATAGTTTCCCGAAGGGCCGTGCAATCGACCTGGTTCGTCATAGTCCTTAGTCGTAGTCGTCGTTTGTAATCGTCGGTAATCTCGAGTCGAGTTGAGAAGAGAAAATAGAAAATGTAGGTTAGGGAGGAGGGGGTAGAGAGAGAGAGAGAGAGAGAGAGAGAGAGAGAGAAGTCGACTTTTCCAAGATGCACCAGGCTGTCCTTTCCCATCGATTCTCTTTCTCTCTCTATCTTTCTCTTTCTGTCCCTTTCTTCCTCTTCCTCTTCCACTTCCACTTCCACTTCATCTTCATCTTCATCCTCCGATCCTTTCATCAAGCTGAAATCTGTTTCGCTTCCAGTTGCACTTCTCTATGGGAAAGTTTTTACAGTGAATTTATAGGCGCGAAAGTGAGCACCGCGGGGAAATGATAGAAATTCGAGGAAGAGTGGGGAGGGTATATAAGGCGTAGAAGGGGATGGGAAGGGGTAAAGGGGAGGAAAAGGGAGTTGCGAGATTACATACACATCTTACCTTACGGATTCTCGCCGTCTGAGATCTTTTCTTTTTCTTTCTTGTTTTTCTTTTTATTTTTTCTTCTTCTTCTTCTTCTTCTTCTTCTTCTTCTTCTTATTTTCCTCACTTTGTCTTCCTCTTTTTCCCTTATTCTTTTTCATTTTCTTTTTCTTTCCCCCTTTTCCTCTTTCTTTCTTGTTTTTGTTTTTTTTTTTTTCTTTGCTCATTTTCCTTACTTTCTCCTTCCTTTTTTCCCTTATTCTTTTTCATTTCTCTTTTTCTTTTTTCTTATCCTTCCTTCCTTCCTTCCGTCCATTCTCTCTTTCAACATTGAAACAGCGGTCTCTGAATGTATGTCTATCTATATCTCGTTTGAAAAGGGAATAAAGGGGAAGAAAAGAAATGGAAAAAGTGGAAATAACGGGACGAAGAAAGTTGATTGGAGCAGACGGCTTAAGGAAGCTTTCCCTCTCCTCCCCCCCCCTCCCCTCTCTCTCTCTCTCTCTCTCTCTCTCTCTCTTTCTGTCTATTCGCCAATTCAACTTCTCGATATCCAGAAATCTCCTGGAGGATCTTTTCGGTGGTGGAAAATTCGTCGAAAGCAGACATTGTTCGTCTGGCCTTACTACAAGATTTCATTTGACTTTCATCCCTGCCGGCCGTGAAAGATACCGATATTCGATTCGACTACGACAAAGAGTGGGAATGAGAGGAAGCGAGGGTAGCAAAAAAAAATATATTTGAAAAAGGAAAAAAAAACGAAAAATAACAAAAGAGAGAGAGAGAGAGAGAGAGAGAGAGAGAGAGAGGGAGAGAGGGAGAGAGAGAGAACGAAAAAAGATGTATCTCCGGCCGTCGTTATTCCTGTGTATATCCGGAGGGTACGGAAGAGGAGTGAACTTAATTGTCGACGAACGAGAGTGTTTCGAAACGCGTTCTTCCCCCTACCCCTTCCACCCCT
>OU426853.1:5750160-5752660 GCA_911387685.1 Dolichovespula media
TAAGTGGTGAAGTGCACGTAGTAGACCAAACGGACTCGTCGAAAAATAAAAGTTTGTCTTGATAGGCTCTCTCCCTCTCTCTCTCTCTCTCTCTCTCTCTCTCTCTCTCTCTCTCTCTCTCTGTCTCTCTTTCTCGTGTACAGTATCAAGTTTTCGGTCTCGACCACTCTCAGATCGTCTTTTTGATCCTCTTCCCCCCCCCCCTCTCTCTCTCACTCTCTCTCTCTTCCTCTCAATCTTTCTCTTTTCGTTCTCCTTCATTTCTTCTATGACCCTTCTTGATTCAATTTCAACGCGTCCGTCCTTCGTATCAGTCGAAAAAACCTGGTCAATGTCAGTTACAGGGCACGTATGTACTACGATCGACGTGCTGATCGTGCTAAGAATTGCGATAATACGATTCCAGAACGATTCTATAAAAGAATAAGACAAAGAGACGGAAAGAGAGAGAGAGAGAGAGAGAGAGAGAGAGAGAGAGGAGAAGAGACACAAAAGTTAAACTCTATTTTGTTAGCAGTCTCTTGACAGAGAAGGTTCAACGATCCGAACGGGAAACGATTTTATTAAACGTCGGCCTGTTACTTCCATTTCCTTTTCGCATAGGAGACCCGGAGCACTTAACGAAGATTCTCTCTTTGATCCATTTAGAAATAGTACTACCTATCTACCTACCTACCTACCTACCTACCTACCTACCTACTGCGAGCGTGAATTCGACTCCTTTGATGCAATGTGAAAAAGATGAAGAGAGACGGTGATATCGATGAGACAACACGAGCTAACTCGACGAACGAAATAATTTTTGATTTCGATTATAATTTTCTTCTTATCATTCCATTTCTCTCTCTCTCTCTCTCTCTCTCTCTCTCTCTTTCTCTCTTTCTATCTCTCTCCATTCCTTCTTTCATTTAAATTTATCCTTCCCCTCAATTTCCTAGAAGCCAAGATCATCGAAGATATTGTAAACTTTCTCTCGAACATTCGAATTTACCGAAAGAGAAAGAGAGAGAGAGAGAGAGAGAGAGAGAAAAGGAGAGAAAGAGAAAAAGTCAGATTATTTGAAAATATTTTTTTCCCCTCTCGAATCATGGAAAATCTCAAGCGGTGACTTTTTATCTCTCTCTCTCTCTCTCTCTATCTATCTATCTATCTGTCTGTCTGTCTGTCTGTCTGTCTATCCTTATCTCTCACCCTAACTCTTTCCTTTCGGAATATCTCCCTCTTCTTCACACTTTTACCCACCCTACGCTTTTCCTACATCACGTTCCTCGAGATCGTGTTGGTAACGGTAAAAGCTTTAGCTTTTCTAACCCCCCTACCCCTACCCTTACTATTCTCTGTCAACGTTCACCCGTTAGCCATGGTTACTTTCTTTGACAATTCGCGTTAACGCGTGTGGAAACACGCTCATAACTTCAAACCCTTTACTTAAGTTATCCATACCCAGATAAACCTCTCATATTTTCTATCGTTCTTTTCCCTAACAAAACACGTTTATTTCCTCATATACATACATACATATATATATATATATACTATCTATCTAAGGTATGCGTATACTGCATAGGCGGATAGGTGGGGAGGGGGTGAAGGGTTGAAGAGAGGGTAGAAATGTAAAAAAAAAAAATACGAAAAAAGAGATAGAAGATAGAAGAGATAGAAAAAAAAGGATATATACGTATGTATTTATAGGTGCCGGGTGTGTGTGTGTGTATGTGTTTCATACGTTCCAACTTTCTTTTTCTCCCAGAAATCGCGTATATCTCTCACGTATCTTTCACCCCAGATTCCTCCCTCTCCCTCTCCCACACGTACCTATCTACCTATCTGCCTCCCTCCCTCTCCTTCGCCCCTCTCACGACTCGCCACTTTATCGTATGTGTTTTCTCTCGTCTTCCTTTTCTTTTCGTTCCTAGCAGCCACCGCCCATAGAAAACAACCCTCTGTACTTACTACATTCTCAACCTAGTACCTTTACCGTCTGTCTTCCCCTCCAACGCGTGTCTGTTACTACTTACATTTTATCCGATATATTTTCTCGAAACCTTCTCTCCTTTCTTTCTTTCTTTCTATCTTTCTTTTTCTTTTCTTTTCTTTTCTTTTCGACGACGATCATTCGTTCGAAATATTCTTCTTCGTTGTTTAACTTTATTTATTTATTTAATTTTATTTTAGAATTTCTATATTCTCTTAAGGGAGATGTAAAATTATTTTTGATTAAAAATAATCGACCATAGATAATACATACATATGTATATATATATATATATATATATATATATATATATATGGCTAATTTATTTTATTAAAAAATAAAAGATTTTTATAAGTAATAAAACCGCACGGTTAAATCTGAAAATAAGTGAGTTTACTTTACTCTTGAAATTTAAGGTCCTCGAAATGATGTACTAGATGGTAACCTCGCATTCAAAGCAAAGTTTTTATCTCGTGTAAAACAGCAGTAGAAACAGAGTAACCGGCGGTAGTAGTAGCAGCAGCA
>OU426853.1:5757660-5772660 GCA_911387685.1 Dolichovespula media
CTTATTATTATTATTAACACTCGTATTATTATTATTAATGTAATTATTATAATTTCTCCCCTCTAATAATTCCCTTTTTCAATTTTTTAAACAATATTTATAATTACGAGGATCACGTTCATAATTATACGGGTTCCCTTCAAAGGCGAATCGCTTCGAGGTAAAAACTCGTGCTCTTTTTTCCATTTTATCCCGTTCCCTCTGTCTCCCTTCTTCCGGAATTACTTTCATACTAATTAACGCTTTTTGACGTACAGATTTTACGAAAATTACCTATATACTTGTCTGTTCTTCTTTTCTCTTATCGTCATCGTGTTCGCCGTTCGCCCATGCTCTCGTCTCCTCCATTAGCTAGTGAAAATTAATTGAAATGAGAGAGCGAGAGAGAGAGAGAGAGAGAGAGAGAGAGAGAGAAAGATGGAGGGCAAAAAAAGCCGATCATCATAATCGTCGTCATCATCTCATCTCGCTTGGTTCGTCGTTCTTGATCGTGACCGATCATAGTATGAGACAAATTATACTCGAAGATTGCGCTCGAGTGTGTATAGTCATCGTTACGAGTCAGTCATGCGGTGAAACGTTTTTTTAACTCCCGCTTTCATTTGCACGATAAAAGAATATATAAAGTTGAATATCGAGTTAATTTGTTCGGATCTGAAGCTATCCACTCTCTCTCTCTCTCTCTCTCTCTCTCTCTCTCTCTCTCTCTCTCTCTTTTTCTCTCTTTTTTTCTCTCTCTCTTTCTATCTCTCACTTTCCCTATCTCTATCTCTCTTTCAACTTTTCACACCAACGTGGTTTTTCGAACGACATGAATGATAATCGTGGCTCATACCATGGCGAAAGAGACTCGAAAAGCTAGTGTCAATGGAGTCAAAGAAATAGAGTGGAATAAAAGTTAAGTAAACGTTCTTCCACGGGACAGATTTTTCTCCGTGACTTTTCAGTGCTCTTCTTCCGTGCTAGATTACCTTCCGGCAAAATGAAAAAGTATTATCTACTACTACTGCAAATATAAAAATTATTTTTCTTGCATCTCTCTCTCTCTCTCTCTCTCTCTCTCTCTCTCTCTCTCTCTCACACACACACACACACACACACACACTATTGCATTATTAACGTAAACTATCGATTCTCTTAAACTTAGTTAAGATAGTCAAACAAATGAAATTCTCTCTATATTTTATTTAAACAATCTCTCTATATAAAGATACAGCACACATACTAGCTAATCGAAAAATTACCCGTGGGATTTGAAACGTATATATCCTTTTCGCGCGAATAAAAAGATTTCCCGACGAGTTCCATATTTTTCGATTTCACGTCACTGTGATACATATACAATCATACGTGACACACACAAACACACACACACACACACACACACAAATACACATACACAATGCCACACACACAAGCATACTTACGTACGCGACTATGCATATTTACTTCCATAAAGAGCTCCTATAGGTATACATAGCTTACCGCGTACATACATAGGATAGTTCCCGTGAGGAAACGCTCGTCGGACCAGTCGAGTTTGTTTACACCGAAAACTCGCTCGTGGGCTCGATTGATATTCGACTCGTTGAAGGACCTGGAAAGGGAGCGAGAGAAAAAAGAAATTATAAGAGAGAGACAGAGAGAGAGAGAGAGAGAGAGAGAGAGAGAGAGAGAAAGAGAAGAAAGCATCGTTTAACTTTCGCAGAAATATTAAGCTTTTGGGCTATGAGAGAAAAAACACGTATACACGTATACACACACACGTATACGCGCGCGCACGAACGTATGACGCGACGACTTACACACTACCATCCATTATCCTGTTTTGTTCATATATTTTTTTTTTTTTCTTTTTTCCTCTATCTCGTCCAAGCAGCTAAAACTTTAGTGAATGAATGAGAGAGAGAGATAGAGATAGAGATAGAGAGAGAGAGAGAGAGAGAGAAAAAGATATTCTCGCAAGTTAACACGCGCGTTTACGCAAAATATTCAAGCCGCTTAATAACGTTTCTACTTCCGACACGCTTTAAACCGCACTACTGCGTATAAGCGAACACAACGTTTACTCACTCTTAAACGCATAAATAGACGAACGAATGAACGAACGAACGAACGAACGAACGAACGAACGAACGAACGAACGAACGAACGAACGAACGAACGAACGAACGAACGAACGAACGAACGAACGAACGAACGAGCATGCATTCCTTTGGTTCTACTTCGTACTTTAATTATGCTTTTTCAGAATCTCGAGTTTTGCGCGTGTACGAAGAAAAATAAATAAAAGGAAAAAGAAAACTGAACAAAAAAAAACAGAATGGGGGGAAAAAGAAAACAAAAACGAAGAAACTACACAACGGAGGATAAAGGCAAACATTCCGAAATTCTTCAACCGTGCTCTTTTCTCTTATTATATTCTCTCTCTCTCTCTCTCTCTCTCTCTCTCTCTCTCTTTCTCTGTTTCTCTTTCGTTTGCTCTTTAAACAATCTCCCTTCGCATACGTTTTTAATCGTACGTTCCTTATTCGCCTAATTAGATAACCATCGCGACCACTATACTAACGAGAAAATTTGCGCTGTTTTTTTTTTTTTTCGAGGATAGGAACGAATATGTAGAGTGGCATTCATGAGTAACGATTCAAAAGTAACGAGTTTTGTTATATCATGTGTATGTTATATATCGTATGTATGTACATGGATATATCGATATGATTATTTGGAATTAAGAAAACGAAAATTTTCATCGCAAGATTATTTACATATTATGTTATTTATAAATAATTTGTTATAAACAATGGATTAAACGTGTACATGTACGTATGTATACATGTATATATGTATGTGTATAGGTAAATAATGTATGTATATACTATACGTTTGTATACATATTTGTGTGTGTGTGTGTGTGTGTGTATAAGAACGTATATATTCACATTTTTACAATTACAACACAATTATTTAATTTGATATGTTTGCGACGAAAGAATTCATATAACAATTCGTAAAAAATGTGTTATGTGAAGATTAATTGTTAGAAACAAATTGTTGTTAAATAGAAAAAGAAAGAATGGGACTAGGAAAATGGAGAAAAATTTGACCTTTGAAATGGCCTTTGTTTGAAGTCATTACTACTTTTACTTCCGGAGATATTGTCGCGTAAAGAAATTTCAATTTAAATAGTGGTCACTGACTCACTGGTCTATATAATTTCTATTTTTAGAAATACATCCCCACAATGACCTAAATAAATCCCTGGAATTCGCGATACCGGATGGAAACACGACGTATACATCTTTTTTTACTACAACTACTACTATTACTACTATTATTACTATTACTACTATTACTATTACGTTGACATTACGCTATTGTATACGAATCATGAATGGCAATATTTCGAAAACAAATATCTTCGAAACGAGAAGTCGTAGTGACATGAAATCAAAAACTGATTTAAAGAGAAAAATCTCATCTATTTATCACCGTATCCTAACACAACATTGACATAATAAGTAAGATTATGTCAATATTTTTCTAACCCCATATATCTCGCAAGCTTATACATGTTAGAATTTTTCAAAAGTAAATTTCTCCGTAAAATGAATTTTTTCATAACGTTGACCATATACCTACAAATATTTATACATTTTTATAAATGAGAAATCTATAATTATTAAATCGTATTATATTTCAAGAAGCTTTTCGAATCGATTCAACAATCCTAATTATAAACGATTAGACTCACATTATTTAAATTCACAAGCTTATTAAGTTTCTACGGAGAAGCTACGAGTTTGTCAACAAAGGCCACGCCATTTCTTATACTTCCCATTCAATTAATATTCTTTTTAGTTTTCTTTTTTTTTTTTGTTTTTCCTTTTTTTTGTTTTTCCGTTCGTCGGTTTCGCAAAAAGCAGTCCTTTAATGTCATTGAAGCGAAATGAATCGAAAAGGAACTAGAAAGATTAAGAGAAAGAGTGAAATAAAGAGACACGGAGAGAAAAAGCGAGAAAGAGAGAGAGAGAGAGAGAGAGAGAGAGAGAGAGAGAAATGACGTCTTTGAGCGTAATCTTTCATAGGAGGGTAGGCTGTTCTTTCCAACTAATAGCAAGTACCACACAGGTAATTTCTTTCCTCGGAAACGAAATCTTAGGTCAAAGGACAAAGATTGACCCGCAACGAGCACCACCACCATTGCCAGCAGCAGCAGCAGCCCCATTGACCAAGGGTTCTGGTCGTCGTATTAAGGTACAAAGTCAGCGAATAAGTCGGCGAAAAAGAGAGAGAGAGAGAGAGAGAGAGAGAGAGAAGGGAGGAGGAAGCAAAAGAAAGAGAAAGAAACATAAGAGAAGAGAAAAGTCAAGGAATCCAATGCAAATTGCACCCACGAACGAGATTTTTTCCAAAATGAATGGGCTAACGAACTGACGTAACGAGCTTTCTGTCTATATCTTCCAATCATCTTCGATCGGACGAATTCGTGTATTTTCTTCTTTTTTTCCCTAGCGTTCTCTAAATGACTATAATCTTATTAGGATCGAAAAAAAAAAAATATATATATAAGGAAAGAAGGAACGTGGTCTTACAATATCCTCTTAAGTAATGACGTTATCGATGTTACGAAACGAGCGATATTTAATTGGATGTCAATTAATTCAATCTCGTATAATTTTGTATAACTCAATTCATTTACTTATTAGTTTTTTATTTTTTATATATTTTTTGTTTTTTCGAAAAAGAAAGACACGGATTATATGAAGTGAAGCTCATTTTATAACGTGTATAACTACATTATATAACATCATAAATATATGTACATGTTATGATGTATGTATGATATAAATAAATCACAGTATAATACATTATAATTCTCAATTCGTCAAAATTCTTAGGATTGTTTTAATGATAAAATTGACAAATATACGAAAATACAAACATCCGAGGATTGCACGTTAAATGATATTGGATATATACGAGCGTTTATGACCTTGGCGACGTTACATGCCGTTACTTTGAGAAGTTTTTTTCAAAAGTTAATATATATCTAATAAAAGAGAAAAAAGCAAAGAAAAAAGAATGAGAAAGAAATGACAATATTTTTTAAAGGCAGCTTGCGTCATGTACATTTTTTCCTCGTTCCACATCTCGGCGCACGGTGCTTTCTGCTACGAGTAGATCTTACTAGGATGCAACGCGCACGCGCATTAACATAGTTATGCATTACCGTACCAGGACGTTAAAGAAAATTTAGTAAGTTAGCCGGCATCCTTTAATGTTCTTCTAAGCATATTGCAAGTTTTCCCACCGCCTCCTTTTTGGTTTCTGTTTCTTTTCTCGTAGTCCTAGAAATTTGAGAGAGAAAAGAAAGAGATGGAGAGAGAGAGAGAGAGAGAGAGAGAGAAAGAGAGAGAGAGAGAGAGAGAGAGAGAATAAAAATAGGAAAGAGAGAGGGGGGTAAAAAAGGGAATATAAGCGTACGAACACGTAACCAAGAAAAATGTTTCATAGCATGAACAATTCCAGACGAAATTCCTTTTCCGTACTTTTCGGCTCTACGCGGTCGCGTTAGTCGTACCACAGCCATAGGTACTCTTACTCTTTCCATCTCGGTATTTTTATTTCAGTCCAACGTCGACTACGACGACAAAGATATTCTCGGGTAATACGTTACAACTCGTTTCAACGAAAGAGAGAGAGAGAGAGAGAGAGAGAGAAAATAATTTTTATATACAGAAACCGATGGAACTTCGAAAACAATCGATAAACATTCGCGTTACTCCAACAACTGTCTATGTATATTAACATAAATTTCACAAAATGTGTTATTTCATAGTTTCAAAGTTAGAAATAAAATTCATATAAGCTTCTGAGTATACCAAGTACAATATATACGATCTGTCTCATTGTGAATATATATTTTTGTATATCCATTTGTATATCTGTCCGTCTTTTTCTCTTTAATTTCTTTTTGTAATAAAATATTTATACTTCATACGAACTTATTGGAAGTTGTTGAGTTATTAAAAAAAAGAAAGAAGAAAAGAGAAAGAAATTCAATGACAATAATCTCGCGTGGAATTCAAATGGAATATCCGTAGGTGTTGATATCTTATATACATACGTTATCATCGTAAATTTTGAAAAAAAAATTGGATCAAAATACGGTCGTATACGAAATTCAATTCTTTTCCCTTTCAAACGGTTAAAAGGATGATCAAAAAGAATACAACATTTATAATCGTTTTGAAACGTTAGAAAGAGTCGTAATATTTTGTTTTCTCACTCTTTTACAGCACAAAAAGAAGAAACGCTTTTTATATCCCTACTCTTAGTTCGATCGATTGAAATTTGTTATAAAATTTATCATAAGATAAGACATATATTATGAGATAGTATCGAAAAAATTCGATGATTATTTTCTTCGATCGTCTCTGAATCGACTGATCACTGATTAACTTTGATCCAATTTATATGTCCGGCGAAGTTTATATATATATATATATATATATATATATATATATATATCTTTCTTTTTCTTTCACTTCCTCATTTTCAGATACATAAAAACTGTCCGCTTTTTACGAGGTAGTTTCGCAAGAGTCGCGTTTATTCGCCGAATGTGCTGCCGTATGACACTTCGGGGAGCAGCGGCACACCGACTGCATGGCCTCGAAATATACCGTAAAAGCTCAAATTGCGAGAGAGCAATAAAGGATGAGCCTTCGCCGTGGAAAAATCCGACCGCCTTTTATCGACCGCGAATCTCGACGACAATTTCGTATTTTTCCCGCCTCGAACATCAAATAAGAAATCTTATAAGAAATAAATATATGTACCATGATAAATAAATACGTATGGGGGCGCGCGTATATATATATATATATATATACAGATTGATTATAAATCAAAGGCTAATTGTATATCTCATTTTTTAGAAACAATAGAAACAAAAAAATGTGTATGTACGCGCGCGTGTGCGTGTGTGTGTATGTGTGTGTACGTAGGAGTATCTAAAAATACTTTTTGTTTCTACAAATAATCTACTCAACATTTCAAATTAAATTAAAGGAATAGAAAACATTGAATCGAAATGTAATGATATGTAAAAATGAGACATAATACGTTCTCCTTTACTTTCTTCTTTTAAATTTTTCTTAAATAAATCACGAGATATATAGAGAATGTCGAATCGAAAAAGATACGAAATAATCAGTGATATGTATATATTATATGGGTATATATATTTATACTTATATTAAATTATATATATATATATATATATAAGTATATTGTATCTATAATTATCTCTTCTTTTGAAGCTGCCGAAAATAAGTGAAAAATACAGAAAATAAGTGATACGAATACCATACATACATATATACATATACATATATATATTTATATATATACATATGAATATATAAATACCTTTGTTGCTGTAAATAATCTGTTATTTAAATCCCTCTTAAAAGGATCAATTAGAATACAGAGAACGTTGAATTGAAAAAGATAATAAATAATAAATAATATATATATATATATATATATATATATATATATGTATATATAAATACCTTTGTTGCTGTAAATAATCTCTTCTCCTAATTCCTGTTAAAAGGATCTGGTTAAATAAAGAGAACGTTGAATCGAAAGGGATAGTAAATAATATCGTTGTTTGTAGATAGTGGATCGAAAGGCATTCGTTAAATTAATTCGACGTCGTATAAGGTTGAGCGAATTACAAGGGTTCTGTTAGAATGCGGAACGCCCGCAGCACACGCTACCTTCCCCTCTTATCGATCTATCTACATATCCGTCTGTCTATTTGCCCGTCTTAGTTTCGCACACAGCATCTTCTTATCTCTTGTCCCTTTATCAACGGGGAAGGAAAATCGTGTTGGAAACGTCGACTACAAATATTTCCAAGGAGATAATGCGACAGATTTGGTCGTGATAAATCGAAACTATTATGGAAAAACCTTGCCTCGATAGAATTATACAACGTGACCCAACTATAGTTATTTCATTTATTTTTTTCTCGATATATATATATATATATATATATATATATATATATATATACAGAACTGGAAGGTATCGATTTTACATATTCACATATTTGCCCTTCCAAAGTTGACTGAATCAACGAATCGCAACTTTTTGGATAATCAAATTTCCACTCATCGAGAAAGCACGCGAGCAATCAATCATGCTCGACTCGAAAGCAAAATCGAATTGATCGTCGATATTTTTCTGGAATTCCCCCTTTTTTTTTCAACGTTTTTATTTTCCCCATTTTGATTTGCTCTTTTCTTCTTTTTCTTTTTTTCTCGAAATCTATCCATCTCACTCGTTCGTATTGACTCGTCAAGCTAGACTCGTTCGACGATTCACTTGGCCACGTTTCTCTCTCTCTCTCTCTCTCTCTCTCTCTCTCTCTCTCTGTCGTTCCTTTTCTCATGAAGCACCGAAAACTATACCGCACAACAGTGAGCATAAATCGATACGAAACAGAATTCATTGGTAGCTTCGAACAGCAAACCTTTAGTAATTTGTTAAGAGTTCTCTTTCGCCCTTCGTATACGTATGTATTCAAGTAGAAATAAATATACATTTAACTCTTTTCAAAATCGACGAAACATGTTTAGGGTGCGCGGGTGCATCAGAAATCACCATACGATCGAAATTAATACCGAAATGTTAAATAATGTTAACATTTATTATCAATACTTATACGATTAAAACTGTATTATTTAAAAGCGATGATACTATCCTAGAAGATAAAAAAAAAAAAAAAAGAAAAAAATAACACCTTTGAAATGGTTCATTTTTGTTACTTTTGAAATTGGTACACATTATATCGTATATGTTATTCGTATTCCTGACACGTTTCTCGTAGGTATGCGCCGATTTTTGCATTTTCTTCGACCACGCTATCCCCTTTTTTTTTTCTCTCGTCCTTTTCTCGCCTATGATTTCCTTTTGTTTCGCATTAAAACCGCACGTGTCCGCACTGCAGAGACATTGGGAACCGGCAAGCGTACGCGTGCGCACAGCATGTAACTTCTATGCATGCGACAAGTCGGAGAAAGAATATATATTTCGATATGTGTGTGTTATATGTGTGTGTACATACATATATAATATATGGATATATATATATATATATATATATATATATATATATATATTCATCTGAAGAACACAGGTGAACATGTAAATAGCTGATATTCTGTGCATACAAACGTCATTCTCGACTATGTATTAACGAAAGCGCATGCGCATAAAACGATATGTGTGTGTGTGTATGTGTGTGTGTATATATATATATATATATATATTAAACGAATATTTCCAAACGAATTTTATTCATTCATCCATTCATTTGTTCGCTTGACATCCCATAACGTGAGTGTTCGCATGTGGTTAAACAAAATGGCGTATCAGCAGGGTTGATGTTTACCGATTGAAAAAATAAGTTACAATCAAAACCGATGGCTGTTACGTATGGATCTTGAATCTCACGAGAATAATAATAATAAAAAATAAAAAAATAAAAAAGAAGGAAAAAGAAAAGATCATCGAGCGATTGAGTTTAATCGACATAATCGTATATTATTTCGTTTAATAATCGAAATAATAGTTCTCGTTAAGGGGATTTCTCGCGAGCTTCGTGAATACGCACGTGATATGCATAACCGATTACTCGAGGGATTTGATAAGAGCACGTTCTATATAATGTAAATGTATGTGTGTCTATATATATATATATATATATATATATATATATATATACATATATATGACAACGAATACTTTTACGAGGACGTCTTTTAGTCGCATTCGCCTTCTGTTCAAGATTATCGCCTTCAAAGCGTGAAACTTTCAAAGTTTCTCTCCTCGACCCTCTGAATTACCAATAGCCGTATCTCGACGATTGTTATCACTGGGTGTAAGGCATTTTCTTATCCTTTTACGGCTTTGAAGCAAGCTCCTTTGGTATTACGGAAAATTTCATCGCTCTTACAATCGAACTTTTGAAATTTTGCTATTGAGTCACGTAAAACGTATAAGTATAAAAGATATTATTTACGTTACTTACGTAATAGTCCTTAAAAATAATCGCTACTATTTATTTCGCCGTTATTTTAATTGACCATTATTTCCAATGGTATTTCTGTAAAATATATGATCGATTAGGTTATATTATAAGAATATTTTGTTTTAATGTGAATATTTTGTATTCAATATAAATAATGAAATGTCACAGTTGCGTCTGGGTTGCATGGCTTACATTACGCAATGATATTTTATAATAATTATTGAACATTAAATGTTTGGAAATAATTGTGCCAATAAATAACGTCCAAAAATAATTATTAAACAATTGAATTGGTCCGATGCTAATGGGAATTGTGTTGGGAAATTATTGAAAAATTTGATATTTTTATTCATTATGGCACCACTCGACGTCTAATTTAGTATCCCATAATTTATAATTACGTAGCACGTAGTAAAATTCTTGCCACTTAAATAAAATATTTTGTAATAAGAAGAGTTCTAATTAAGCTCTTTTGTAAATTCTATCTTCGGATATAACCATAAAAAAAAAAAATACAAAATTATTTTTAAAAATGCAACATTTTCCCACAGAGCGAGAGAGAGAGAGAGAGAGAGAGAGAGAGAGAGTCAGAAACAGATACACTATCTTCATTATTAATACAAATTTGATTGGAAGAAAATAGCAGTCTCATAATTACACAATTTCTATTGAGAAATTAATTTTCCTAAAAACCTTGAAACCTCAAAATGATTTTGTGGTACAACTCTTCTGTCTGTCTCTTTCCTTCTTAATCTCTTTCTCTCGCTCTCTGCATCCCTCAATCGTTATAAATTAAAACAAATTTAACTAATAATTATTAATCAATATTGTTTTACATTAGAGACTGCTATGAAAGATACTGACCTAATTAGTTCATTGACGATTCATAAAAAAATTTCTCTCTCTCTCTCTCTCTCTCTCTCTCTCTCTCTCTCTCTCTGTGTAATCATTAATATTGTATTACGAGTTAGAGTAAAAACATTCTCATTTCTTGATTTATTTCTCCTCTTCGATGTTAAAGCTATTATTCTTCTCTTTCGTAAGAGAAACGACATAAAAAATAAAGAGAAAAAATAAATAAAACGGTCGTGCATCTCCGAGTAGAAATTGGAAGTAAGAGTGGTTAATAAATAATTTTTTTTTTTTTTTTACACGAAAAGATTCTTCAATGGAAAATACTGACGTAGATATTTCATTGAGGATTCACAAAGTTGAATTTTGTTCTCTCTCTCTCCCTCTCTCTCTCTCTCTCTCTCTCTCTCTCTCTCTCTCTCTTTCTCTCTTTCCCTGTAGTCATTAATATTATATTACGATTTAAAATAAAAACAAAATACAGACATTCTTATTCTTGATTTATTTCTTTACTTCAATGTGAATGCTCTTCTTGTTTTTCTTTTCGTAAAGAGAAAAGAAAGAGAGATAAAAAGAGTGAGAGAGAAAGAGAGAGAGAGAGAGAGAGGGAGAATATAAAACCACTGTGCATCTACGAGTAAAAATCGGAAGTAAATCTATGCTCGCATATAAGATTTTCGATGCGGTAGAGCGAAAAACGCAGCGCGTTTCTCTCTCTCTCTCTCTCTCTCTCTCTCTCTCTCTTTCTCTCTCTCTCTCTCTCTTTCGTACGTTTTCTCACTGTCTGTCGGTGCCACGCGTTTTACCCAGGCACCGAAAACTGTACGAATCTTCCGTCGAAAGATTTTACTTTCAAATCTCATCGACTCCTTCCGCAGCCTTTCGATTTAACGACGTACGATTGAACAATGTGTTAGCAGGCGCGTAGAAAATGGTGGGGGATTTAAATATTTGCGTTTTTATCCGTTTCATGAATAAAAGATTATCTCTCTCTCTCTCTCTCACTCTCTCTCTCTCTCTCGATCATTCTCCCCTTCCCTCCCCTACTCTCTCTTTCTCTCTCTCTCTCTCTCTTTTTTCTCTTCCTTTCTCTTTGTCTATCTTCTTTCTATCTTACACTCTATTTGTCTCTTTTTCTCTCATGTGTCGGGATTTCAATATATCGATAACATCACAGAAAGTTTCTTTTTCTCTTTCACACGCAAACATCTATATACAAACACACACACACACACACACACACACACACACACGTATATAATACCTATGTATCTACGTATATACAGATACAGTTTTTTATCTCACAAAGTACGACTTTATCAGAGAACCGCCAAAGGATATTTTTGTTTTCCTTTAGCTTCGTAACAAACAACAAGATAAAGAGAGAATGAGAAAGATATATATATATATATATATATATATATATATATAGAGAGAGAGAGAGAGAGAGAGAGAAAGAAAGGGTTTACCAGGAAGACTCGCACCCTCGTCATCGTACTTTAGAAAGGCGTAACGATGCTTGGCTGTTGGTCCCCGTCGTCATACGTTATTGCATATAAAGGTGAAGCGAGTTGAATACGCAACGCACACACTACCATCCGCACTAACGTATACGTACGTACAATTCCCTAAGAGGGTGGCATACGAAAGTAAGAGAGAGATAGAGAGATAGAGAGAGAGAGAGAGAGAGACAGTGTTTCGTAGAATGGAGCTTATGCTCGTGTCATGGACCACCTATCGTCCGGCACTATTATTAAATTATAAACGTATTCGACATACCGACGTACGATCTATGTACATACGTTCACGAAACTCTAAACACGTTCGGCACATACCATGCTCTAATACACTCTGCCATTTTCAATTTCGAGAACGTTAACGAGGAAAGAAAGGTGAAGCTGTTCGAATAACATCACTCACTCTCTCTCTCTCTCTCTCTCTCTCTTTTGTCTTTCTATCTCTCTTTTACTCTATTTATGCATATACATATATTTCTTCGTATTGACAAATATTTACGAATGTCTATACCAGTGTAGATATTTGTTTATTGACATTATCGTTATGTTTTTGTTATCCAGTATACATAAGTACTTACCTCGTACTCTTGTTTTGTTTTATGTTTCTTATCAGTAGTCGAATTGAAATGGTTATCGAGTTATTACAGTCGTACCGAATATCGAAAGCTAATCGCAAGTTTTTAGCATTGATTATCTTTCGGTTCAAATATTGCGCTTTATATCGAGTGAAACGTATAATTATATTTTGTATAAATAGATATTAATATCGAAGAAAACTGGTATACGATAAAAAAAATGTAATACCTATCACGTTTAATAAATGCGATATACATTGTACGCGTTTATATGAATTCTTTAAATATTCATAATTACGCACGATTGCATACGATTATGCAAAACTTATCATCGACAACGGCCCTGTTATTTTCCCCTTATTCACTCGTACAACTTAGAAAACTTAACGGACAAACTTTTTTGCACGAATGAAGGATATGTACTTGCATAAAATTTCTCGAGTTTCATGCACTTCAAGCAAATACACACACGCGCGCACACATAGAACGGGTAGAGGGCAACGCAAATTGAAATGTTTCCTGTGTTTTTTACGTCGAGTACGTTCTCGTTTGCCACAGAAATTTGTCGAGAGTATCGGGAGGAATAAAATCACAATGTCCTTCGGCGTTATTAGTTTTGCTCGAAAATAACATTGATACGTTTTACTTTCCTTTTTTTTCTTTTTTTTTTTTTTTTTTTATTTACTTTCTATTTTTTTTCTATTTTTTTATTTTCTCCATCGCGAGCTACAAGCCCGTTTCGCGTTGATGTACACTAAATTATTACCGAATTGTTGTTGTCGTTGTTCTTTCTTTTTCTTTGCTCTAGTTGTTTTTTTTCTTTTTTTTTTTGTTTTGTTTTTCTATGTATCTCTCGTTTTATCTCTTTTTCATTCTTCGCGATAAACAATTCGATGTCATTGCTAGACGATCAATCTCTCGATCAAATAATTCGCTCCGAATCTCGGAGGTCTGACAGTCCAGACGTAATATTCGAGATGACCGTTAAATTGATAAACAATAAATTTGATTAAATCGATTTGTCCGTATACAGATAGGCAGGTATGTGGATATATATATATATATATATATATAAATATATAAATATATATATTATATATATATATATATATATATATATATATATATATATATATACATATGGGCATTGTGAATTTTGAAAAGCTCTTTGCCACCGCTCGATGAAACCATAAAAGTGCCATTAATGAAGTCGCTGCAATTACGCTTATCGCCGACAATTGATTCTCTCGAAATCACGTTTTCCGCCAATTTTCGTTTACTCGTATATGCACATCAACATACGTACATACGTACGTACATGCATACATATTTTTCGAATAATAAAGACCACGCTACGAAATAATACCGCGGATATATTTCTACTGTGATTACGTTACGCTTATGATTGCTATGTTTAAAAAAAAAAAAAAAAAAAAAAAAAAAAAAGAAAAGAAAAAAAAAGAAAACGAAAAAAATAAAAATAAGGAAGAAGGAAGAAAAAGAGAAGGTGAAAAGAAATAATAAGAAGAGGAAAGGAATGTAAGAGATTGCTAGTCGTAGGATCGTCGCGTAAAAATGGCGCTTTATCCACGTCAAAAACTTTTGACATTCTAAACGACCGCACAACGTGGCAAAAAACCTATAGTAATAGCGATGACTCTTATAGCGGCCGACATTACCGACTTGTACCGAACATATCTCCAACCTTAATATATTCTATTTAGAAGATAGAAGAAATAGGGTGTAAGGTAAAGCTTGAGAAAGTTATTTCTCCTTTCGACAGATCGACGAGTTCATTCGCTTAACAATTTCAAAGCTCTCGTATTCATGCTTTGTAATTTCAATTGCGATTTGTAATAATTCTCTCTCTCTCTCTCTCTCTCTCTCTCTCTCTCTTTCTCTCTCTCTCTCTCTCTCGCTCTCTCTCTTCTCATCAGATTCCATTGGA
>OU426853.1:5777660-5785160 GCA_911387685.1 Dolichovespula media
ATATGTATGTACATTTATTTTCGCTTTATATTCCATATCCGAAAAGTATTCAGGTTCTTAACGGTGTTACGCGCGCGAATAGGACACGAACGAGAGATAAATCTGAGGAAGGGGGAGGGGAAAAAAAAAAAAGAAAAGAAAAGAAAAGGAAGATGAAGAAAAATATTTTCTATTCGTGGTATAACGGGTAAGGAAAAGGGGTAAAGGTATAGGGCATAGAGTTGAGAAGCGAAAAATTCGCTCGGCTGTCTCGCGTACGAAAAAAAAAAAAAAAAGTAGAAAAGAAAAGAAAAGAAAAGGAGAAGAAAAACGAAAGGAAAAAAGGAAAGGACGAGGGGGCGAGGGGGGCGGGAGGCAGCGGGATGGGTTTTGGTTGAAAGAAACATAAATTTCTCCGAGTAAACTTCGAGATTTAGTTGGTAGTATTCGAGAAGATAGATAGCTAAGAGGAATATTGGAATAAAAATTCGTTAAAAATTAATTGAGATAGTACTTCAAAGAGACTTGTAAAATTATTCATGTACACGCGCACGCACACACACACACACACACACACACATATATATATATATATATATATTTTATTTACATTCTAGGAAAATACAAATGAATAAATTTATTTATGTATGCATGTGTATGTGTATTTTATATATACACTAAGGATCGTTTAAATATTTAAAAGAAGAAACGAAACAAGTTTTTCGCCCATGATAATTGATAATTAGATAAGATAATTATGGAGTTTTTAAAATGAGACAGAGAGAGATAGAGATAGAGTTTATTAATACACGATAAATATGGACGTATTGACTCGTAAATGGAATAGGATAAGTATTGAATAAATATATAAATAAAAAATCAAAGAAGTGAGTGTGTCATTGTCGAGTGGGCATACCTTAAACGTTTAGGATTGTAATGGAGGAGTAATGGTAAAGATGTAGGGAGACGGTTAGTATAATAGATGTACGTAGATGAGGGAGTAGCTGAGAACGATGGAAGCGCAGTAGTATGGAACAATTCGTAGCAGCCGGTAGGACGCAGCTGAGTCACCAGGGCTCGTAATCAGTGAGTCTAGCCAGATAGACGAAGGAGTAAGACGATTAAAACAGGGACTTTACGAGAGGTACAGTCAACTTTCTGACGGTCTCTCTTTGTGAGTTCGTTTGAATGAATGAGATATGATCGAATTTTTCAATTTATACTTTCCGTTATCGTTAAACAACCATATTACATTACACGTCCTATAAAGAGATACAACTACCTGTCTCTTTTTCAAGACAAAATCAAAAGTGAATTCTTCGAAAGGAATGATATTAAATTTGACTGGAATACTTTAATATGATGTATGTATGTATGTATGTATGCGTGTAGATATATATATATATATATATATATATATATATATAAAAGTAGCTCGTGAATTTTCGGCTACACGAGAGGGTGACATATTTGCTCAAGTTCGAGTGTTCCGGGCGAAGGCGTTTGAAGATTTATACATGAACATAGATATATATATATATATATATATATATATATATATATATATATAATATATATGTATGTATGTATGTATGTATGTACCTCGAAATAAGAACGGAGCTTCCTAAGGACAACGCGAGAAATTGAGATAGAAAGAAAAAAAATGAGACAGAGAGAGAGAGAAGACAAAAGAAGATAGAAAATATCTCGATCTTACGATCCTCTCTCCATCCAGAATGGGCTTTCCGTATCGTTTCTTGCACTTCGATGATTGATGAACCCTTGTTTACGTACTCGACTTATCTACCTTCGGTCACTCGTTTTCTCCTCCCCCTTTCCCCGTTTCCCCTCTTTCCCCCTTCCATTTTCTGCGTCTCATTCGCTCGATATCTCCTACTACGTTGCCTTCGCCACATTCTCCGAATAGAACGAAGAAGATTCTTATACGTTAGTAAGAGAAAGGAAAGAAATATTCTTTATTCTCGGTCTACTTTTTGTCTACTACATTCTCTTTTCTCCTTACCTTTTCTTTCTCGCTGAATACCACTTTTCATCGGCAAGAAGTGAGAGGGGCAAGAGAAGGAAGATGGGATGGTGGTGGCGGAAAAGGTGAAGGTGTAGGAGGGACGGGGGGAGGGGAGAAGGAGGAGAAGAAAAGGAGAACAAGTGGATCCTGGACCGGCACAGTGTTATAGCCGTGCATTTTTGCGGTCGATGGAATGCATAATTAATTTTTCACCGAAAGAAAGTCGACTTCTTCCTCTCCCCCCCTCTCTCTCTCTCTCTCTCTCTCTCTCTCTCCCCCTCTCTTTCTATGTCTCTTTTGTTCATTCGGCAGTTCTCGACGAGGGCGCTCGTTCGTTATGTTCAAACTCGTGTAATATCGTAACTGCAACGACGATTGTATTACTCAAATATACTCAAGTGTCCTTAATTATCGATACTTCCTTCATTTTCTTTCTTTGTTTCTTTTCTTCTTCTTCTTCTTCTTCTTCTTCTTCTTCTTCTTCTTCTTCTTCTTTTTCCTTCCATTTTATTATTCGCATGAAAACTACAACGAATCGTCCACGGTCGATCAATCCGATCTCCGTTGATATACACGAATTATTTTGATTAATCCCCATTGTCATTATTTGAAGATATCGAAATGAAAGAGAGAAGGATAGAAATAAAGAAAGAAAAAAAAAGAAAAAAAAAAAGAAAAAAAAAAACCCAGAAAGAACGTGAAAGATGGATGGATCGAATGAAGAATAATAAAAATTTGTTTGCCGTTTATACGAAATAATATTGAATATTTTGAAATGGGTAACTTAAAAGTAGCTTTAACGGACAATTCTCTGTGGCTTAATACGTAACATCGATTTTGTATTTACTCTGCGTGCGACAGCTTAGCCAATTAGATACGGCCGAGCAGAGGAACGGATGGCAGGACAAGGAGAGTACGAGGGGGGAAGGAGCGAAGGGGTGTTTCTGACCCGTACATGTCTCACGCATCTGACGATGTATCACGTATCAGTGTTGTACCCCGCGGCGATCGTTGTTACGGAAGTATCCTGTAGTAATCCTTCAAGCGTATATCGTTTCCCGATAAATCGCAAAAACTGAACGATTCCATCGTGTGTACTTTTATGTGTGTACACGTATTTCAATGTTTTAAATATCGTGGCTCTCTCTCTCTCTCTCTCTCTTTTTTTCTCTTTTATTTTCTTTCCTTTTTCCCTTTTTTTCTTTCTTTTAATCATTAACATCACAATTACTTAGAATAGAGACCGAATATATATATATATATATATATAAATATATATGTATATATACATCAATATACATACAATATATACAATATACATCAATATATACATCAACAATATATATATATATATATATATATATGTATATATATATATGTATATGTATATATATATATATATATATATATATATATGTATATATCATCGTCAATTTTCTACACAATATCGTAGTTTTTGTGAAACATTAGAAGGAGGAAAAAATATAGAAAGAGAAAAGGATGTCCTTCGAAATAGGAAGAAAAAAAAAAAAAAAGAAACTTGGTTATAAAAGTAATAAACGCAAATAAACATAAAACATAATAAAATAGCATGGTTATAACAACCATGGCTTTTTCTTCCTGTTTTGATTTTAATCGTAAAATTGCAATTTAATGTGATAGGCTATCGGAAATGTTATGCGTTAGAAATTTTGTTTAAACAATATCATAGCCTTAGGGAAAACGTGAAAGGGAAAAGAAAGAGGTGTATATCATATGAAATAGACAGAGATTGAGAGAGAGAGAGAGAGAGAGAAAATGAGGTGAAGAAAGAAAGAGGAGCAATTGTTGCATCGACCGTAACCTTTTTTTTTTCCCCTCATTATTAATGATACCGTGATTAAATATAATAACGATCATAAATATTATATGTCGCAATTTTTCGACAATACGTGTCGTTCGTATTTTTAATGAATACGATAGAGGAAAAAGATAGAATGATGTCCTTCGAAATATAAACAAAACATAGAGAGAAAATAAACTCGTCGTAACAATCACACTTTTTTTTTACGTCGATCGTTAATAATAAAATTGCAATTAAATGTGAAATCGATCGTAAATAATAAATTTATATTGTAAATTATTTTAAATCGTATCGTGTTATCTGTGAAAACGTGAAGGAATCATTAAAAGGGGAAAGAAAGAGATAGAGAGAGAGAGAGAGAGAGAGAGAGAGAGAGAGAAAAGAAAAGGATGTCCTTCGTAATAGGTAGAAAGAGAAATAGAAAAAAAGAAAAGAGAGAGAGAGAGAGAGAGAGAGAGAGAGTGTGTGTGTGTGAGTGGTGGGTATCGGAGAGAAGGGAGAAAGAGGACCCACATAATTATTATGTCGTGAACCCGTTTGTTCGGAGATTCAATACCATAGCCTATAGAGAAACGACCGCAAAGCAGAAGGACCACAACACTAATTCACTTAGTCTTTGTACGTGCGAAACATTCTTCGTCCCTACGGGCCCTTTTTCTTCGCACGAGGTAGAAGGGAGAAAAGGGGGATAGCAGTCGACATGGCGGGTCGTTTGTAGACGTCGTTTCAAAAGTTGACGTAGTTACTAAGTGCGAGAGAGAGAGAGAGAGAGAGAGAGAGAGAGAGCAAAGCTACATAGCTTGAAGAAAGTCAACGCTATTTAATCAACCCTTCGACTTAAATGGCCCTTTGCACGCTTCTCCCTTCTTTCTCCTCTTTTTTTTTTTCAATTCGAGCTCGAATTATATTCTCTCTCTCTCTCTCTCTCTCTCTCTCTCTCTCTCGATCTCTTGCTCCGCTAATTTGGTACCCATAGCGAGACCATTCAAACTCGTGTTAAGCCAAAGGCGCCACGCATTCAACTGGCATATTCGATCATTATAGAAATTTCGTAAGTTACGTTTGGCTTTTCACATCGCGTTCTCTATTAATTTCTCCATTATCGAAAATAAAACGCGTTCATTAAACATTTCCATTTAATGATAATAAGAATCGATTATACGTTCGAAGCATACGTTAAGTTCTAAGGGGATATTCTAAATCAGCGTTTCTCAACTTACGGGTCTCTTTAAATTTTTAATAGGATACGACATGATAACTGCTATCTTAACGTCAAAGCAAGAAGAGTTATTAACGTTTAAAGTTTTGAAAAGTGAAAAACTTGAGAAAGTGATTTAAGCGAGAGAGATAGAGAGAGAGAGAGAGAGATAGAGAGAGAGAGAGACAGAACACACAAAAAAAAGTGAAAAGTAAAAAAGATTCTCGTAGAATGTTCTTGCGAATTTGCGATAATGTTGTAATTAAAGTTGTATTTTTCAAATAATAATACACAGCGACTAGAGTCGGTCAAATTTAAAAAAAAAAAAAAAAAAAAAAAAAAAGAAGAAGAAAGGAAAAAACTGAAACTATATTAAAAACATTTGAGTCGAGTTATACATTTTCTTGTATTGCGAAGAAATGGTGTATCGGGAAGTAAGACAGGTACGGTTGAGAAACGCTGTTCTAAATTAAAATGAAAATCGATCATTCAGAACGATCACTTCGTAACGTTCGAAAAGAAATCGATCGATGTCATTTCCATAGTAATTACGAGCCCACAGGGCATAACTCACACGTACGGATATTGCATGATCCGAAGAATATGTGTGCGAGGGGTGGTGTATTATGTGGATGTGAAATGTACGACGACGTCCATAGTTTCCTTATGTATATCCATCTATGCAGATTTGAACTGCATCCATGCAGCATCCGACATTCTATGTAAATGCATATAAAATGCAGGTCCTGGTCATTCCTCAGCGATATGTAACGTCATGTACACTATAGATACATGTATGTGTATATATATATATGTATATATATGTGCATAAGTAGATGTGTGTGTGTGTGTGTGTGTGTGTGTGTGTGTGTGTGTGTGTGTGTGTGTGTGTGTGTGTGTGTGTGTGTGTGTGTGTGTGTGTGTGTGTGTGTGTGTGTGTGTGTGTGTGTGTGTGTATAGTTACAGATACGTAGTTATATAGGAATACTATAAAGAATAGAGAATATATAGATATGTATATACTTACATGGTATATACCAAAGGTTATGCTATAATCCATCTTTTTATTATCTTTTTTTTCGCACGCTCGACTTTTATTTAACGACTCTCTCTCTCTCTCTCTCTCTCTCTCTCTCTCTCTCTCTCTCTCTCTCTCTCTCTCTCTCTTCCAAGCCGTTAAAAAGTGAAAATCGATCGTCCTAGAGAGCATTAAACGTTCCTGTTAAACACAGAACGGCTAAAGTTCTTGGCGATTTACGAGGATGGCCTTTTTTTTTTTTTTCTTTTCTCTATTTTTTACGGCGGTTAGATATACGTAGTACGTATGATACTACAACCGTACCATTGAGATACGTTATTTACGTGAACATAAATTCGTCACGGACGGATACATTTTAAATAACAAGTGGAAGTGTAAGATCGAATCATAGAAAATATGTATATATATATATAAGAGAGAAAGAAAGAGAGAGATAGAGATAGAGAAAGAGAGAGAGAGAGAGAGAGATAAAGAGATAAAATCGGATAAACGAAAGATGTGACGGGAGGCGAGCAAAATGATCTATCATCTTCTCGAACAATAAGCACATATTTTCTCCTTTGAACTTAACCCGAGTTCCAATAGTGGCTTTGGATGCCTTCCAATTTTCATAACGACCCTGGTAACTCTCTCTAGTCTCTCTCTCTCTCTCTCTCTCTCTCTCTCTCTCTCATTCTCTCTGTCCTATCTATCTATTTATCTCCTTTCTTCTCTCTCTCTTTCCATCTCTACTTACCTATCTCTTTCCCTCTCTCTCTCTCTCTCTCTCTCTCTCTCTCTACTTACCTATCTCTTTCTATCTATCTATCTATCTATCTATCTAACTGTCTATCTATCTATCTCTTTCACTTCGTCTTTATCTTTATCTTTCTCCGACAGCATTGGCAGCGCAAGAGACCAAGCATACTCGTTAAAAGGCTCGGTGGATTCACCTCGATGAAGGAGTAGTCGAATAACCACCCATCCAAACCCCCTGTCCCCTTCTTCGCTCCGCCCCCTTCTCTTCCCTACCCTTCCCTTCCCTTCCCTTCCCCTCTCTTCTCCTCTCTTCTCCTCTCTTCTCTTCTCTTCTCTTCACTTCACTTCGCACCCCCTTCTAGGCTGATATCTACCGCCGCATATCTACTTGTTTTAATTGGGATCAGCTTTCTAACCACTCGGCACGAGACAAATGAAAGAGAGTGAAAAGTAGTGTACCGACGGAAGGGTAGAGACGTAGGCAGCAGGGTCATGAGAGTGCTCGCAGGGAGTGAATCTCTCTCTCTCTCTCTCTCTCTCTCTCTCATTTCCTCTATGTCTTCGTCTTTCTATCTGTCTGCAATGCCTGCCTGCCTGCCTGCCTGCCTGCCTGCCTGCCTGCCTGTCTGTTCGTGTCTCCGTCTCTTTCTTTTCTTTTTTACCACCCTCTTTTCTCT
>OU426853.1:5800160-5812660 GCA_911387685.1 Dolichovespula media
CTGTCTGTCTGTCTCTTTATCTTTGTTACTCGAATAAAAGATAGTAATATATACGGTATGAAATCTACAGAATATAATAAACTCTAAAATCCGAGCTTTCAGACTCGCTCGATATCTTGGTGGTATATGTACTTTACGTTCAACGAACTCAATCGCGTGCAAGAATAAGAAGAATGTTGAAATCGGATGGAAAACGATGAAAGCGAACGAATCAACGCAAATCCATAGAAAAGATATACAATTACCTACCTACGTATCTATATATACGTACGTACACATAAATATACATACATAGAAAGTTCCATTAACTAAACTAATTGAGAGAAATACGGCTCTTCTCTCTCTTTCTATATATATATATATATATATATATATATATATAATTTATATAAATTATATAAATATTATAAATATCGTGCGATACACGATACGAAATATGAACACAAGTATTGTTATGATCGAACAAATAGTCGATACTTTTTTGTGAAATAAAAAAGAAAAATAAAGTAAAAAAGAGAGAGAGAGAGAGAGAGAGAGAGAGAGAGAGAGAGAGAGAGAGGAGCGAGCAAGCGAGCAAGCGAGCAACCAAATAACGGAATATGGGGAATTATTTTGAATACGTTTAATCGCCGATGATATTGTAATTTCGTTTTTGAACAATAATATTGACGGCGGCGATATGTATGTACGTGTTTTCCTGAAAAAATAACACATTTGTACAGAATTTCGAAACAAAACTGTGAAACTAAAGGGTGTACGAATGATCGTAATTCTCTCTCTCTCTCTCTCTCTCTCTCTCTCTCTCACACACACACACACACACTCTGGTACAACGAAAACGCTCTAGAGTTTTGAATTGTTTCCGATATTACGCATGTTCGCGAATGAGAATATCCATCATGGATGAAAATAATTTCGTGAATAAACGCTTTACGAAATTGCCTTCCCCCCAATCTAAAACGTCGATGTTACGTTTTAACTTGATTGTCTCTTAAGCTATTAACTCAAAAGACATCTCAACTTTATCGTTACAGTGACAATGACGGATGTAGAGGCAGTGGCAGGTGGAAATGCTAAGTTGCCATGCGACGTGGAACCACCGGTCTCCGGGGACAAGCTACATCTAGTTATTTGGTATAAAGAGGAATCAGACACACCTATATACAGGTAAATTCCACCATGGCATTTCTTATTCCGTCCTAGCTAGCTAGTAAGTAAGTAAGTAAGTAAGTAAGCAAGCGAGCAAGCAAGCAAGAGAAAGGAAGGAAGATAGGAACGTAGGAAGGAAGGAAGGAAGGAAGGAAGGAAGGAAGGAAGGAAAGAGGGAGGGAAAGTGGGAGAAAGGGAATGAAGCTTTGCGCAAGCTAAATCAGCTCTCAACCCATTCTACCTTCTCTCCTATACCACGATGATAGAGGGGAAAAAGAAAGAACGAGAGAGAGAGAGATAGATAGAGGTTGAGAGAAAGAGGAGAAAATAGTAAAAGGACATTGCCGTGGGAAAAAAAAAAAAGAAACGAAGGAATCCGAGTTCGATCCAATAAGCTCGGTTTCGTATATAAGACGTTAGTAGGCAGGCGTGACGAATGAAACAGGGAATTCCATTTTCCATTTTGCATCTCGCCATTCCCGACACTCCAAACGTATTTGACGAGTTTATCCAACGTTTTCTATACCTGTCTCGCCCCCTCCCTACCCTCCCCTACCCCTTACCCCCTCCCCTCACCGACCCCTCCTTTACCCTCCCCTATCCCCCCTCGTACACGAGACAATGAAATCTTTTCATAATAATCGGTGATATACCGGATTTTACACGATAAATAACGGGTGCTCGGTGTAATGGCGGAAATGATCATCGAGCCGAAACTCTTCGTTGGTAATCGAACGGAAAAATCGGAAAAGTCGTTGTTGCTTCGACGTTGATGAACGGCCGAACCAATTCGGCGATCTTTGTTCTTTGACGCAGACCGTTAATCAGTCCAATCGTTCGTGTCCGAACCACTGGCCGAGCGTGTAACGGCGGGTACCACCGTGAAACGGACGCCATTATCTACGGGAATCTCTCAAGGCTGCGCTTACATTCGCGCACTCGAGCACGCACCAAAGCGATTCGAAGCGAAGTCAATCGTGGAGCGTTCGTTCCAATTCAAACCGTAGCAAACTGGAAAGTGACCTTTAACGATCCTCGCTTGGTTCAATGTCTCGATCCCAGATATTCTCGATAACGCTCGTTAATTAAGAGTTTGAATCTAATAAAGCGCACGATTATTTCCCACTTAGGTCTTTTCTATTCTTTTCTTTTCTTTTCTTTTCTTTTCTTTTCTTTTCTTTACTTTTCTTTTTTTGTAGCTTGTATTCGTTTGCAATGAAAACGATATAACTTTTAAACGGTTCGAATTCCAAGTTGTTACAACTAACTAAGTGTAAAGAGATTAATCGTTTACCTGTGGGATCGAACGAATATAATCCATCGATCGACCCAATACATGAAGATACGAGATTGCGTGGCGGTAAGGTATTAATTGAAAGTTCCTGTAACGAGATTATCAGAATTTAATAATGCATATACGTGACGGTTATGTTAATGTTCATTTATATCATCAATGATCGTGCTTACTCCTTCGTCCTTTTGCCGTTGCTCATTTTTTTATTCTCGAGAAAAATCGATAGATAGAAGATGATTAAAAAAAAAAAAAAAAAATAAAAAACGAGGAAAGAAAAGAATACTAAAAAGAAGAAGGAGAAAAAACGAATTTCACGAAACGATTGAGAAACACGATTACGAGTGGTATGGAATGTTAATTAATTATCTCGTCGAATAAACGAGTAACGAAGATCCGGGTAAAGGAAATTGTTAAAAGGTGTCGATCGTTACGAAGACACCAACGACGAGGACGAGAACGAGTTCTCGTTGTTTCTTTTAATTGCGATACTATATAACAATGAAACTTTTATTACGATGTTTTACGATGAAGCTCTCCGAGTAAACACGCAAAAACGTCGATGGTTACGAAGAAAAAAAAAAATATATATATATATATATATATATATATATATATATATGTATATATGACATATACTTAAGTAAATACTTACTTACTTACTCTTCGCGCACTTTGAACGCTGTAACTGAAACAAAGACCTCGTAGGGATTTTCTTCTCCTATAGAAAACTTATAGTCGTGTGTGATAGTTGACCACCGAAATAGAGAGTACAAGCCAACCTGCGGCTAGAAACGCCATAGTTTTTACCAAATACATACCCGTTACTTGCCATAAATCCGACTCTTATATTTTCGCTCGCTGGCGCCTGCCTCCCGTGGTTCCTACCATGTTATTTATAATACGCCAGCTCGTTCTCTTTTTCAGCACCTTTTTGGTACACCTATATATGTACGTACGTATATATATATATACATGTATGTGTGTGTTAATATATATATATATATGTATGTGTGTGTTAATATATATATACATATATATATATATATATATATATATATATATATATATATATATATATAAACAAGTACACATATGTGCTTGGATACTACACGTATATCCCCCATTATCCGAATTTATTATTATCGTTATTACTATTATTATTGTCGGTTAGCAGCGTATAGGTCAAAGATATTAGGATACGCGCTATACTTTATCTATAGCATTAAATCCTTCGGAGACACTCGTGTCTCGCGATATACTGGAGCCAATTAACGATCGTTCCGTTTAAAAAAAAAAAAAAAAAGTTCGATTCGTTCCTCGGTAGCGTGTTTCCCGACCCGTTTCCTTCTACTCTTCTGATCGTCGATAGTAACATAGCAGGCAGTTTTACATTTATCGTTAGCTTCGTAATGAGTTTGCGTTTTATCTCTCAGTAAATATATATGTTCCTACGTACACACACACACACACACACATATATATATCGTAATACAGGTAATTTACGTATACTCGTATGATTGTATATACGTGTGTATACATATATATATATATATATATATATATATATATGTATATATAAACATAAAAGAGTATGAAGATACGTATGCACATATACAATATGTGTATGTATCAATGTATGTAGATATATAATACGTATAAAAGAAGATCTACGTAAATTTATTCGTTTTACCCTGACTTAATTGCAGTTTCGATACGAGAGGACGAAGTACATTGGAACAAGGGAAACATTGGCAGGATCGAAGTCTCGAAGGACGTGCATCCTTTCGTCATACCGAGGAACCGGCCAAGCTTACGCTCGAGAACGTTCGCGAGAGTGACGCGGCCGTTTACAGATGCCGGGTCGATTTCAAACAGTCCCCTACAAGGAACAGCAAAGTCAATTTTACGGTCATCAGTGAGTATACAGATAGGCAGACGGACAGGCAGACAGACAGAGAAAAAGAGAGAGAGAGATTGAGAGATTGAGAAATTGAGAAAGAGAGAGAGAGAGAGAGAGAGAGAGAGAGAGAAGAAACAAACGTTTGGCGGTAAAATCGAATTGTCGAGAAACTTGTTGTCCGTAGTTACACCTGTTCACTTTCGATACTTCGTTCGTTCAACGATGCATTGAAAGAGGAGAAACGATTCGATATATTTGTTATCTCTTTCTCTCGCTTTCTCGTTCTCTGTCTCTCATTCTATCTGTCTGTCTCTCTGTCTGACTGACTGACTGACTGTTTCTTTCTATCTCTATATCTCTCTCTCTCTCTCTCTCTCTCTCTCTCTTTCTTTCTCTTTGTCAAACCGATATGAATCTAAACGTTTGTAGGAAGTTCGTAAGTGTCAATTAAATGGCCCCATAGAGATATATCTTTTCGATTTAACGTTGATTTTTAATTAAACTTTCATGCAATCATCGGAAAATCGAATAGATCTAAGATGTGTCATCGATTGAAAAGGGCCTCGACGAGCCATCTTGTTAATAAATCTGAGCGAGCTAAAAAGTCCGCCTAAGGTGGAACGAACTTATTCCCTTTCTTACTTACTTACTTACTTACTTTACCTTCTTTTTTATTCCTCCTTTCTCCTTTACTTTTTCTCTTTATTTCTTTTCCTCTTTCTTTCCTTCTTTCTCTTGAAACTTTTGCTCGGCGTCCATTAATTCACGCGCACGCGACAACGACGAGGAGAACGAGGAACGTAAGTCCGTTTTAAAACTTGATCCCTCTTTCTTTCTTAAACTATCGTGTCATGAGAAAAGGGTAAGGAGAAAGCCTAGGGAGAGATAGAAAAGTTAGAAAGAGAGAGAGAGAGAGAGAGAGAGAGAGAGAGGATGTCATCCAGCATGTGACGGCAAGAGGTTGGATGAAAGTAAAACTATCTTTCTCTCTCTCTCTCTCTCTCTCTCTTTCTCTATTTCTCTCATAGTCACAAATTGTAGAGATGATTCCGCAATAAGACAACAAAAAGGGAAAAAAGAATAATAAAAAACAAGAGAGATGAAGCAACTCATCGCTTGATTCAACTCGAGTTCCTCATCGTTTACTTTTCGACGTGACAGAAAAAGAAAGAAAGAAGAAGGAAGAGAGAGAGAGAGTGAGTGAGAGAGAGAGAGAGAGTGAAAGAGAGAGAGTGAGAGTGAGAGGGAGTAGGAGAAAATAAAATAAGGAGAGAAAAAAGAGAAAAGGAGAGAGGAGAAGGATGTTCTTATTGCGAAAATGATTGCAGTACCACCGGAACAACTTAGCATATTGGATGAAGACGGAGGATCTCATATTCCCCATTACATTCTTGGCCCGTACAGCGAAGGAGCATCTCTCAATATAACCTGCGTCGCCGCCGGTGGTAAGTTCTATTACATTTTTTATTTACCAATTTGCTCTGCCTATTGACATTCACGCGATTTACATAATTAAAAATATTCGTCGTCCCCCCCCCCCCCCTCCCCCCCCCCCCCCGCCATTGAACACGTTACACGTTCGTTCACAATTTTATCATTCGATTTGATCGACTCTTATTAAAAAAAAAAAAAAAAAAAAAAAGGAAATAGAAAAACGCGAACTAAGGTAGATATAAAAATATCGGGTTATTAATTTAGCAAAATGAAACGTAAATTTTTTAATAGGCGTTTCATCCTCTATAATATTTTTTTTGTTTTTTTTTTTTTTTTTTTTTTTTTTTTTAATACGTCGTCGTAAGTTATCGAGTTTGACGTTTAACTTTTCATTTGGTTTATCGTCAATCATTTCGATGACATGCTCTTCGGATATATCGATCGAGGGAAATATTAGTGTTAAATATCGGATGGAGAATTATTATGGGTAACGTTATACTGAAGAAAGGAGGAAAAGGGAAAAAAAAGAGAGAAAGAGAAAGAGAGAGAGAGAAATTAAATATTGAATGTTAAATATTAAATAACATAAAAGGGGTGTTCGCGTATTTAATGGGGAAACATTGAACGGTAGGGGACAAGGCGAAACGTTAGGAGAGATGAGATGGTGGTAGAAGGGAGGCGGGTAGAATTTATCGTATCATCGTTTCGAGCGTTTCTCAGACCTTACAGCATTTCCGTGATTAGCAAGAAGCTAGTATCATCTGCTTAAGAAGATTATTACCTTTTCTTCAGCGCGTCTATCTCGACAACCGGATCAGAAGAATTCGAAGAAAAAGCAAAAAAGAGAGAGAGAGAGAGAGAGAGAGAGAGAGAATGGTAGAAAACGTCGAGAAGATTGCGATTTAATCGTCTTTCGTAAAAGATTCTCAAGAATTATCCGGCTGATCGTTTATTATTTCTTTGACGAAGGATCCTTTGCGTTTCGTTTTCTTTTTTTAATTCCCCTTAACGTCGTAGCGATTTATCTTTCGGCAATATCGAATGTCCCTTTGATTCGGTAAACGTTAACACATACGCGAAAGGAATTTGATGAGTGAAACGTATATCGTGTACGTTTGAGGAGAAAGATAAAAGGGAGAATCTTTGATATCGTCCACAAAAGGGTCGTAGTGGAGTGGGATGGGGGCGGGGCGGGGCGGGGGTGGTGTGAATTAAAAGGACGTGTACGTTGGAGAGTACAATGGACGGTAGGAAAACCGCAAGGGCGGACACTCGTTCTCGTTCTCTTTGCCACCGTAGTAATAGCCGTGTTTTATACGTACGACTTTGTCGCCTATTTCGATTTTCCAGGTCGACCACCGCCACGTGTGACGTGGTGGCAGGAGAACGCCCTATTGGACGACACTTACGAGAGCGTAGGTACCAAGAGAGTACGGAATGTTTTAAGATTGGAAAAACTCAGTCGTAAACATTTGAACACGATTTTGACTTGTCAAGCATCGAACAACAACATGGTCGCACCTATATCCAGCTCCGTTACCATCAACATGAATCGTGAGTTATTTACTTCGTTCGTTCGTTCGTTCGTTCGTTCGTTCGTTCTTTTTTCCTCTTTTCCTTCCTCTTTATTTTCCTTCCCCTTTCACCACCTTCTTCTATCCCGTTGTTTTATACGTAACACGCGCCCTGTGTATTTCCTTTCATCACATTTTATTTTCTATTTCGTTTTCCTTCTTTCTTTTCTTTGTCCTTTCCCCCCTCCCCCTTTTTTCATCCTCATCCTTCTCCACTTACTTTTTTAATGCTCATTTAAAAATTGATGACAACTTACGTATAATGACCGTCCGACGACGTATATAATACACGAGTGCATGATGCTAAAAGGTTGTAGATAACAGTGGGCGAGAGACACTTTCGAAAGGAATTAATGCGACGAATCAAGTAGGTAAATTAATTGTATCGCCAGCGGCTAACGTTAATGAGCGTTACTTGCCCTTAGTATCATGCCTCGTAGAGAAATATATACGGCCTTGCATAATTTAGAACGAAACGTTCTTCCGCGGTAACCTCATGGTAAACGGGCACACGTGTTTCAGTGAGGCCACTGTTGGTTCGTATGCAAGGAGAAAACCGTCCATTTAGTGCCGGTACCACGTACGAGATAGGATGCGAGGTTGTCGGGGCCAGGCCAACGCCGAAAATCACTTGGTCCAAGGGGAGCGTAACGCTTAAGAATGCGAGACAAACGGTAAGCGATCGAGTCTAAAATCTATCAATTAGAATGATATATAAGAATTCGATTGAATAACTCAATCCCAACGAACAATATTTTCTCTTAATCTCTCGATCGATCGATATATACCACGTTTAATTGAATACCCATCCACAATGTAACATCTTTAAAGGGCTGTCAAATTTTCCAACGCGAAATCACGAACATTCCCCAGCCTACCCCACCCCACCCCACCACCGCTTTTTGATCAAAATCCTGATACGTGAGCGACGTTCGCGATGAAGATACTTTTCGATCGATCGGAGAAACCTTGTCGGGGGATAAAATGAAGTTCTGTTAAATGTGAAAGCTCTTTTCTTTTTCTTATTTTTTTTGTTTTTTTTTTTGTTTCTTACTTTCTTCCATTCTTCCTGGCGAAGATTCTATCGGAGAGAAACGCGAGGAAATCTCACCACCACCACCACCACCACCACCACCACCACCCCCCCTCTCTCTCTCCCCCTCCCCCTGTCCGTCTCTCCGACAAACGGTTTCACTATGAAATATATCCTTCCACAGGAGAGTCTCGACGGCAATACAACTACGAGCATGCTAACGTTCGTGCCGAGCATCGAGGACGCCGGAAAATTTCTCTCCTGCAAGGCAAGCGTACCGGATATCACGGATCCAGAAATGGAAGACGGATGGAAGCTCGACATATATCGTAAGCGTTTCCCGATATTACACGCGTTCTTCGTTCACTCGTTCATGAAATCGACGGGCGTCAGATTAAATCTCGGATGTTAACGTAAGGAACGTTCGAGATCGGAATGATCTTTTACTTTCTTCGACGAGCGAGCTACGATATGGATAAGGATCTCTGACTATGCGCGTCCGTGATAGATGAGGGGGGGGGGAAGAGGGGTGGTAGGGGTGGTAGAGAAAAAAGAAAGAGAAAAGAGGAAGAAAAAACGAACGAAGAAGGACGGAGAGACGAGAAAGAAGGGAACGAGACGTTTACGGTGAAACGCTAATTAAACCTTTCGATACGGCGTCTCGCGAATACTCTAACTTATAAGTAAGAGAGAGAGAGAGATAGGCATGAGTTAATTTGAAAGACGGTATGTCGGTGTCTCTCGATAAAGATCGTCGAGAGAATCTCGTGGAACGTCGTGAATGCAGAAAAGTCGCTAAGAGAAAGAAAAATAAATGAAAGAAAAAAGAAAGGAAAAGAAGGTGTAAGGGGAAAGACGAGTTGGTACGAGAGAACGTAGATGCACTGCGGCATTTATGGTGGTAGTGTGTCATGTAAAAAGAAAAAAAAAAAAGAAAAAAAAAAAATAAAAAAAAGAGAGAAAAGAAAGAAGAAGAAAGAAGAAAGGAAAAAAAAAAACAGCAAAAGGAGAAAACGTATGTGCGTATATAAATTTAAGACGTGGATCGTTATCGGATATCTCGTAAAGTTGCTTCGCGAAGGGACAATTTCATGCACGATTTTGCACCCATCGAGACATCGAAATCTTCCAAGCGTATCTTACCTACCGAATTCGAGAGAAATCATGTATATATATATATATATATATATATATATATAGAACGGTGGTATCTCGTTTCGTAATCGCTAACTCTTTCGTAGCTTCGAATTTATTTTAAATGCCTGTTAAATTAAAGTATACGTCTTGCGTTATTGAATTATTCGCTGGGTACATTGCCTCACCGAGTTGTACGGATTTTCTACGAGTCGAACAATGAACTGCACCATCTTCTTCATCTTCTTCTTCTTCTTCTTCTTTTTCTTTTTTCCTTCCTTACCGTCATTCCATTACAGGATTTTCTTTCTTCTTCTTCTTCTTCTTCTTCTTCTTCTTCCTTTTCTTCTTCTTCTTCTTCTTCCTTCCCTTTCTTTAGCAACATTATCCGTTAACGTTGGTAACAATAAAATGGAAATAAAGAAAAAAAGAAGATAAAAATAAAAGGAAAAAATAATAAAGAGGAACAGCAAAAGGATCTAAGATGATGCACCTGTAAGCAAGTCTCTCTCTCCTCTCTTTCTCTCTCTCTCTCTCTCTCTTTCTCTCTCTCTCTCTCTCTGTAGAACCTCGACGGCTGTGATAAACAAAAAAAAAAAGATGGAACAAAAAAAAAGGGAGAAAAATATGATCAAGGTTAAGAAGAGAAAGGAAGATGAAAAGAAATTGTCAGATCTGAAAGGACGGAAATAGAGGGATATAGAAGAACCGATGAGAAAAAGAGAGAGAGAGAGAGAGAGAATCTTTGCTCGTAGATCGGGTTATACCATTAATTTCCGCAAAACCACACCGATTTCCGGCGTAAACTCTACCATCAACGGGGAACTTTTATATTGGATTCGCGAAATAACGGGCATTGATCTTCGTAGAACGATGCGGAACGATGCCTATTAATAATATCGTCGTTCGTTCGTTCGTTCGTTCGTTCGTTCGTTCGTTCGTTTACGTGCTCAAATCGAAGACCATTTGGACAATCAATTCTAACTACATTTTACCGGTATATTCTTACACGAAATGTATGTGTGTGTGTGTGTGTGTGTGTGCGCGCGCGTGAAACATGAAAAAAAGAGATAAAGAACAAATATTGAAGAAAAAAGAAAAGGAACATCGCAAAGGATTCGCAAGAATATCATTTTTCACGCCAGAGTCAAATTATTTTACTCGTTCCGGTGAATTCAGAATCGGTATATTCTCGTTAAGCTGTGAATAGTCTCGACGAAAACAATGGTAATCCGCTTATTTATCGTTTATTTATTCGCCAACGCCAACGAAAATGGCCGAACGGTTGATACTCCTCCTTTTAATGCCGAATCTCGGAGTATGTATTTTTCAATACGCATGCGTTCGTTTTTGTCGCGTTCTCGGCTGAGTGCATTTCGCCATCAAAGAAAAAACATTGATAGCGCACACACGAGAACTAAGTTCTTTTTGTCAAAAATTCAACGAATATCGAATTTGTTGAAAATTTTACTGTCACGTTTGTTTCATACAAATTAAAAGTTTCGATAGATTTTTGTATCAATATTGATTTAGGATCGCTATTGAAAATCGTGAAACAAAGCTGTTAACTTTTTGTGAGTCCTGGAAATACATAAATACGAAATATTCATGAGAAATTTTGTATGATATTTTTTAGTTTTACGAATGTAGTATCATTATAAGTCGGATTGATCTTCATGCTTGCATACATTTAGGATCAATTTAGTAAATTGCAAGGAAAATCCGTAAGCTTGCGAATCGTGAAAGTGCATATATACGATATACTCTTGAAAAAATTTATATGATATTTTTTCTTACGAAAATATTATTAAAAATTAGATTGATCTTCATATTCGCGTCTATTGTGGATCAATTTAGAAAATTCAGAAGCATTGCTCTAAACTTATCAAATTTCAAATTACATAAATACGAGATCCTCCAAAAAAATGTCGTTTGATATTTTTTCTCACAAATATATTACTAAAAATTAGATTGATTATCGAATTAGAATACGATTATAATCAATAGAGAAAATTGAAAGATGAATATATATCTAAAATTATTTATCCCGAAAGTACATAAATAGGAAATCCTCGTAAAAAATTCTATATGTGATGCATTTTTTTTTTTTTTTACAAATATATTACCATATAAAAATTAGGTCGATCTTCGTATTTGCATACAATTACGTACAATAGAGAAAATTTGGAAGCGTACCTTATTAATTTTGTGAGTACACAAAAATACTCTATAGGTACATAAATACGAAATCCTCATGAAGAATCGTATATGTGATATATTTTCTTACAAATATATTATCGCATAATACTTTGTATGGTCTTCGTATTTGCATACAATTACAAACAATAGAGAAAATTTGAAGCAAGTACGCAAATACGAAATCCTTGTGAAAAATTGTATATTTAAAATTTGTTTCTCAAAAATACATTGTCATTTTAAAAATAGCTTGATCGTCGTATTTGTACACGATTGCAAACGATAAAGAAAATTTAAAGCAAGTACAGAAATATGATTCGAAAGTATATAAATACGAGATGCTCGTGAAAAATCGTATATTTAAAATTTTGTTCCTTCCTTTTTTTTTGTTTTTTTTTTTTTTTTGTAAATATATTGCCGTATAAAAATTAGCTTGATTTTCGTATTCGCATTGAATTACGTTTAATAAAGAAAATTTAGTAGCATAGCTATTAATTCGCAAGTACATATAAATACGATAACCTCGTGAAAAATTGTATATTCATAAGATCTTTTCTTATAAATATATTATCGTATAAAAATGAACTTGATTTTCGTACATTCCATTAAATCACGATCGATAGAGAGAATTTGATAGAATTAATTCGTAAGTACATAAATACGAAATCCTCTGGTTCCAATTTCGATTTTCCGTGGGCACGCGTTACTCGTTGTTACGCCTCCTGGCACGAACTTTAATATTAATTGCACTTTCAGACGAGCCCGTGGTTACCCTAGAATTGGGGA
>OU426853.1:5817660-5860160 GCA_911387685.1 Dolichovespula media
CTTTTCACGTCTCTTTCAACTCTTTAAGAGGACTATACGAGAAGATCGATTGAGTTCCAATTCTCTCTCTCTCTCTCTCTCTCTCTCTCTTGCTTTTTCTATCTCTATCTCTGCCTCTCTCTAAGATCAAAGATACACATACACCAATAGAATATCTGTTGAGTAAATCCCATCTGTCGGAATTAATCTAATTGGATAATAATTAAGACGAAGAGAGGGGGTAAAAAGTCGTAAATTTCTTCTTTTCTTTTTTTGTTTGTTTTTCGCAGGTCGTCCCGACATGCCGCACAATTGTTCGATTCTAAATCAAACCACAGATTCATTTTACATCGAGTGCATCGACGGTTTCGACGGTGGACTTCCTCAAAAATTTACGATCCGAATAGATCGCGAGATATCATCAGGCGGTACCAAATCGACAACTACGATCCACAATCAAACGAGCAAGGTTGCTTCCTTCGCCGTTAACAATCTCGAGCCTGGCACTACCTATGAAATACAAATTTATGCGAGCAACACAAAGGGTAACAGCGAGATCGTTCACTTTTCGGCCACAACCTTGAACCTACCGGAGAGAAGAACAGGTGAGTCTAGGAATCCGAAAAATGAACAAGTTTCGATTCGTCGAAAAATTGCCTCGTCTATCGATCATTCATATAACTTTCCGTTTCTTTCGAGTACTCGATATACCGCTGTATTGCACGGCCTTTTGCATATTAATTCTCTAATAATTATAATAACAACGATTCCCCTTCCCAATAATTTTCTTATTTTCATCCTTATTTTCTTCATCCATCCTATCTACGTTCTATGATCCATTCCTAATCTTCAATGCACACCGAGGCAATCAGATCGATAGAGGCCTATCGAGAATCTCATTTCTTTATATTTTTTCTTTCTTTTCTTTTGTTTATTTAACGTATATTAAAATCTCAAAAAAAAAAAAAAAAAATTGCACGAGATTATAATAAAGAGACATATTCGTAACTCGACTGAAAGTGCATGGTTTAAATGTATTACGACACATCATCGATTTCTACTTTTATTACACCGTTAACATAGTTGTTAAAAGTTCAAATACACTATACATCTCAGGGATATATCAATTTTTGGTAGTAGTAATATTCGCGAGTATATTATAGATCTTTCGTCGATATCGTTTCCGGATAGAGACACAATATCGACGATATGAAGCTTACGGCCGATCGTTTGTACAAACCTTAAGTGTATTACTTGAAGAACGTTCGATGATCCGTTGACAACGACAGAGTTGCGTAACTTTCGGATTCTCGTACGGGCTGGGATGCATAAACGTAGACTATGTAATGGCAATGAATGAAAATGAAAAAAATAAAAAAAAAAGAGAGAGAGAAAAGAGTGATGCGAGAAGCGTGGGTGAAATATTTCCGTGCGAATGTGAACGAAACGAAATGACTCGAGGGAGGAAAATTCAACGATACTTTCTAAGACGATTTAACCGAGAGAGCAGTCGTACGCCCGCCCCTCCCCCTGCTGCCCCCCCCCCCAAAGTCCGTTCTCGATGAAGAGAGAGACAAATTGTAAATATTAGCTCTTCAAGTCTGCATTTAAATCAGTTTACGGACCGTTCCGGGCTGTGTCCTCTTTGATAACTCGCGTACCGTACAACGAACGTCGTTAGAAGGAAAGTTTACGCATGGGAAAAGCGCGCGAGCCGGCTTGAAGAGTTAGTATGACTAATCTTATTCCGGTAATTCGTGGATCTCCATCTATGTGGGTGAGGAGCTCGCGCGAAAGACGAGTAGTAGTTTGACAGAGTAAAACTACTAGTAGTAAGGGTAGTAGTGTAGCAGGAGTAATAGTTGATAATAGTAGTATTGGTAAGAGTAACGATAGTAACATAGAGTAGCCTGGCGTTGTTAGTAGAGATGGTAGAAGAGACGTAATTTAACATGGGTCGCCTTTCATAAATTTTCGTTGAAGAAAAAAAAAATATATATATATATATATATATATATATATATATATATATATAGGACAAAGTAGGAATGAAAATGAAAGGAGGAAAAAAAAGGGGGAATGAATAAGAAAGAAAAAAGAAAGAAAAGGAAAAGGTAGGCGGGAGTCGGAGATATACGTTCGCGTTGATGTTTTCCTCTGTGTGTGTGTGTGTGTGTGTGTGTGTGTGTGTGTGTGTGTGTGTGTGTGTGTGTGTGTGTGTGTGTGTGTGTGTGTGTGTGTGTGTGTGTGTGTGTGTGTGTGTGTGTGTGTGTGTGTGTGTGTGTGTGTGTGTGTGTGTGTGTGTGTGTGTGTGTGTGTGTGTGTGTGTGTGTGTGTGTTGACAGTCGGAAAGAACGAATGAAAGAGAGAGAGAGAGAGGGAGAGAGAGGGAGATAGAGATAAAAAGAAAGGAAGGAAGCTGAGTTGAGGTGTGGTTTGTTGTACCGGTGTGGTAGCAGGTGAGAGGCTGGCTCGACCACCGTCCCCGGAGAATTGCACGATCAGAGAAGAGAGCAGGACAACTGTGAGGGTGAGCTGTGCGGAGAGCGAGTACTTCGATGCGAACACGGCGACCTATGTTCTTCAAGTCTTCGACGCCGACACGAGACATCTCTTGGGTTCAGCGACTAGCTTGACGCCTAGCATGCTCGAGGTGACAGATCTACCAATGGAGAGAAGCCACGCAGGACTCGTTCTCTCTTTGAGGGTTATGACGGCACATGCTACCAGCGACGCTACCGTTCTACACAGCCCTAACTTTGTTCAGGAGGGTAAAACGCAGGAGCATCAACGTTACCCAGGTAGGGCACCCAAAGTCCTACAATCTACAATGGTTTCTCATCCATTTCGAGCAACAGGATATCGACTTCATCGATTTATGATACATATATATTATATACATCTATATATGTATATGTTTATATATATATATATATATATTTATAGAGACATTATAATATATGTATGTACCACCGTCACCAACGCCACCACCACCATCACCACCACCACCACCATTACCATCACTATTACCCTTCCCATCGATATCACCTTCATCTTTTTTTCTCTTTTTTATTCTACTTTTCTTTCTTCTTATTCTTCTTATTCTTATTCTTATTATTCGTGTTATTTTCATTATTATTATTATTATTATTATTATTATTATTATTATTATTATTATTATTATTATTATTACTAATGTTGTTGCTGTTATTGTTGTTGTTATTATTATTATCTTTATTACTATATTATTCTTATTATTGTTGTTATTCTACTTTATCTCTTAAGCACGTTCGTGCACGCGTCCGATCTAATCGAAACGTGGATGACTCTGTCGACATATACACGCTTTAATAATCTGACTATATATATATATATATATATATATATATATATATATATATATATATATATATATATATATATATATATGTTCTCGGTCAAGGGCATTTCGTTTATAACCCTCTGCAAGCGAGTAGACAAGCAAGGGATCTACCCCTTCGAATGCACGTTTGTTCATTACCCTTGTAAATGTCTGATGAGCATGTCATGTATGTGTCCCATAGAGGATCACGAGTTTGACACTATAGAGAAAGAGAGAGAGAGAGAGAGAGAGAGAGAGAGAGAGAGAGAGGGAGTGAGAGAGTGAGAAAGAGTGATTGACAGTGAGAGTGAGACAGCGAGAGAGATTGTTATTGGTTTGCACGGTTTTGATCTTAGCAACGTTCGAATTAACCATACCAAAGTTTCCCCTTGTTGTGATGAATCCTCTTCTTTTCAATTTCATCAATATCGTGATCATTTGTTATTTCCTCTTTTTTCTTCTGTTTTTCGGGTTCTATCAATTTTTCCTTCATCCAATTTATTTTTTTAACAATCTTTTTTGTTCAACGAACTGCATATAACGATCGGGGGTGATAGCAGGAAGTGCGAACGAGGAATAAAACGAATCGTTATTTGTTCCTTGTTTCACACACTCTCTCTCTCTCTCTCTCTCTCTCTCAGTTTTTTCTCTTTTTTCTTCTTTTTTTTTTTTTTTTTTTAACGAAATTTTACATTCCATCGTGTTATGTGGGAAATACGTTCTTCTCTGTGAGCAAGCAAATTCGAACGTTTTAACGCTCGGTAGCGAGATCGTTCGTTTGTGGAATCCTTTTATTGGGTTTTTTTTTCTTCTGTTCCTATTTTCATGCGAATTCGATCCGAACAAGTTCGGAATTTCGCTCGCCTCGTCGCCTCTCCTCTCCTCTCGTCTCGTCTCGTCTCGTCTCGTCTAGTCTTGTCTCATCTCATCTCGCAAACGTCCTGGAATACAATATGTAAAGGCATGGTGACGTCGATTCGCGAAACGGGGTAAAAAGAAGACGTATAAAAAGAGTGAACGAAGACACTAAAAAAGAAAGAAAGACAAAAAAAAAAGAAAAAAGAAAAAGGAAAAAGGAAAAGATGGGGGAAAAAAATGATATCGTACGAGTGTAGGACTTTATCGTGCATCGGACGGCCGTTCGCTTCAACGTCGAGCATAATTATGCTCGAACATAAAAAGTAAAGTACGATTCTATAAAGTAAAGTACGATTTGTCTGTGACGTTCAGGCACACATACATACACGCACACGAACATATATATATATATATATATATATATATATATATATATATACGTACATACATAGAGATACACGCACACGCGCGCACTTGGACAAAGAGTACACACGAGAATAGAGAAATGATTGCGATAATTAGCTCGTTAACTCGTATCTCGAGACAAATTGTAAATACGTTATGAAAATGATTATGATAGAAGATAGTAGAGGACAGATATATCGCCTAACCAACCATTAAAACGATAGAAACAGTTAGAGAGGGAGAGAGAGAGAGAGAGAGAGAGAGAGAGAGAGAGAGAGAGAGAGAGAGAGAGAGAGAGAGGGATATTTTATAGTCAATACGTTAGGTCGCAAATAAACTAACTTTTTTAATAACGAACCAAACGAAACGCTTTCGAAATAGACGAACGAGCGTACGCAGGTGTCTTTCAAGCTGATGCACGAACGCACACCAACATCTTTTGTTGTCAACGTCTATTTGATGTCAGCGAGAAACATAATCACGATCGGACGGCGAACTGGAATACCAATACGAGTAAACTTTGTTCGTGAATCTCCTGAGAGAAATTTTCAAACTTTGCAAATCGCGTCGCGTAGTTGTTGCACGATAGACGTCGTTTTCTCACGGCGATTAGCAACGTCCGTTAGTTCGTTCGTTCGTTCGTTCGTTCGTTCGTTTGTTCGTTCTCCAAACCTATGTATGTATGTATATTTGTACATAGATTTTTGTGTATGCGTTGTATCTCAGTCCAAAGAGAATCCTTGAAACAAAAGAAAACTTTCAAATCCGCTCTTCTCCGATCATTGTCTTTCGTTATGAAGTATCAGTTATATTCGCTATTACGATATCTGTCTGTCATATTCCACACTCGTCCTGCATAAATTAAATAATCGAAATCTCTCTTTTGCATGAGTTATAATACTGGATGTCCAAGGTTTCTAAGGGTTAAACTTTGCCATTATATTCTATGAGTTTAAATATGAAATATATGTTTTATATAAATATATGTACTCTTTAAAGCTTTATTAAAAAAGTTACGATAAAAATGAGAATTACTTGTGGGAACAGTAACGTATAATAGTCTTACGTAAGGGAATAGATCGGAAATATTGAAATTTTATCGGGTTTATGCGGGCTCATGTAAATATCGTTGATCTATTCTTATATTATATCGTAATAACTTCATGTGTCATACTGCTATCCGTTATTTTCTTCTACGTAATTATTATTTTTGTCGTAACTTTTTAATAAAGCTTTAAACGACCTATCTTTATGTACCATTCCTTTCTTATTTAGATCTCCATAAAGTATACTGACAAAGTTTAGCTGTTAAAACCTGGGACACCCTTTGTGTTTGTGTATGTATATGTGTATATATATATATATATATATATATACACACGTAACACCAACGATTCCTTTCACGTACTTCGATAATCCTTTTAATAATCTTCTCAATCGAAGATCCGAAGAAATGTCTATAAAAGAAATAAAAAATCAAAATAAAAAATAAAAAAAAAAATATATATATATATATATATATATATATATATATATACATATAAAAAAGACAGAAACATATATCCTGTTTCAGCTTTGACTCCAGTGATGCTGTCGTTATCGGGTCCATTGTTAGGTGCAGTAGTAGGTGCTACAGCTGGTCTTCTATTAGTCATATTCGTGATCGTTCTCGCTGTGAGATTGCGTTATCGACCTCGCCCACAGGAGGACAAGGATTCTCACGACGATGGCGGCATGGCGAATCTCGCTGCTTCCGGTGGTACAACGGCCTCGTCGCCACGTGACAAATCATCCGTCTTGCCTCTAAGTGCTGACAGCATCGAAAGTTTCGAAAAGGATCCCGACATAATATCCCATACGAACGGTAAACACATCCATCAAACATTTATATATTTTAAGGATGAATTAACTAAATTAAGGGTTAAACAAATTTGTTACGAAAATAATCTTATCGTTTTCTTTTTTCCTTATCTCCCCCTCCCCATCCCCCCACAATTTTAGAAAGTTCTTACGTGGAAATGTGCAAAGGTACGTCGCCGCGTTACGTGATACAACCAAAACGAGCTGACGCTTCCACATTCACGAACAATGTAAATATATATATATATATATATTATATACATTTGTTTATGTATGTGTGTGTGTGTGTGTGTGTGTATGTATCTGATATTCATTAATAATAAACTTAGGATCATCGATCATCAAAGGAATCACGATTAATAATACTTCATTTTCATCGTGTTAGGGTTCGGAATTGACGTATGCCGAGTTATCGTTACGGAACAATAGGCGAATACCTCCAAATTGCTATCAGTCGGTACAGATGTCGACCCTTCAGAGACCTCAAATATTACCAATGTCAACTGTGATACGAAGACAAGCGATGCAACAAGAACCAACTATCTACACCCAAATAGCTGGACATTCGAAATCCATTTACGTGCCACCACCACATGCCTACATGAATCGAGGTAGCGACGAATCAACGGTGGAAACTCCATTAATCGGACACGACAATAAGGTAATAAACCTTTTCTAGTTCTCTCCTCTCTCTCTCTCTCTCTCTCTCTCTATCTCTATCTCTCTCTATCTCCCTTTTTATCTCTCTCTCTTTTTCTCCGTTCTTTCGTTCGGTTCAACGATAAGATTTACGTCACAAACGGGGGTAACAATCGTTTGCAAATACTCTCCAGCGATTCTTTCTTTTTGAACGATTCCGCAACGAAATGGGAAGGAACGCAGGCTTGGTCCATTCTAGAATACCCATTCCGTTGATTAATTCGACGTTCGTAATGGTAACATTCGTCATAATTCTATTTAAACGTCGTAACTTTCGTCGTAATTCTGTTTTATCTTGAAGCATCTTCGTAAAGAGAAAGAGATAGAGAGATACTGAAATAGAAAGAAAGATAGAGAGTGTGAGAGAGAGGGGGGGGGGAGAAAGGAAGCATGAAAGAAAGAGAGAGAAAACACGGAAGCATGCCCTGTTCTGTACATTTATCTTTTACAACTTTTATCGAACTCCGATTGTGCTCTCGTATACATGTACATATATGGCGTAAATTGTATTTTTAACCATCCAAAGATCGAGATAAAGTTTGCCGAGCGAGGAAAATTGCATCGTTATTTTGGAATACATAGGAACACAAAAGTAATCGTTTTCATACTTACATGAATGCTTCCTTTATTGTCTCTTCATCGAATTATTTTACGACATGAACATAGATATATATATATATATATATATATATATATATATAAATCTATTAATAAATAAATGCACATAATAGGTGTATATGTACATGTGTATGTGTGTTTGATATATATATATATATATATATATATATATATATATATATATATATATATATATATTTACTCTGCTTACTGTATATAATAAGCATATGTTATAGACTGAGTTATTAGTACGAAAATTATTTATAATGCCTATTATGAATAATAACAAATAAAATCAAATACTACATATTAATTTCATATTGTTTATCATAATTCATCATATTGACTCGTTAATATGAATGTTGCTATCATCTGGTCAAACAAAATAATAATAATATTAACAATAAATATAACAACAACAACAACAATAATAATAATAATAATAATAATAATAATAATAATAATAATAATAATAATAATAATAATAGTACTAATAATACCTTTTAGAAGCGGTTGGAGGAAAGAGTGAAGTGGTGTGATTATTTGGCACGGTTTTCGTCATGGGAGAGCACATTGCGTTTAGAATCGAATTGTAAATTCATACAGCGAGTAATTAATCTTTCGCGACATTTTAATTTTTTTTCTCCCTTTTATTTCTTCCGTTAAGAACTTTATAGTATTTTCTTATAAGGAACTTTTCAATATTGTTTCTAGATAAAAAAAAAAAAAAAAAAAAAGAAAGAAAGAAAATCTCGTACTTTCCCAATGTGGTGTTAAGAAAATTAAGGAGTATGAGGAAGACGTGTTCGTGAAAACTCGAAAGTTTGATAAGCGATTGATGTAAATATAGGAGCACATAGCCAAGTCAATAAGTCTGCGATAATTAATTAGTCCGTGTTATAGACAGAATGATTAATAAGGGCTTCGTAATAAATTTATTATAGAAAACTATCTAAAAGGACGCAGACCTAACGATGAAATTTATTACAGTACAGAATAAAAAAAAAAATTAAATTGCCCAAAGGGAATGTACCCTTGTTGACAATGTCTGATCAATTTAATAAATTAATCAATATTTATCTGGTAACTCGGTCGTTTTAGTCATTATTCATAATGGCCGGGTATTATAAATAATGACTTATTAGTCACATAATCCATAACATATATATATATACATATATATACATATATATACATATATATATATATATAGACACACACACACACACAACACGTATGTACGTAGTAAATTACTTAGCTAAAGAAGAAACAAATCCACACAATTGATATTACTTAATTAATTTACCTTTTATTATTCCATCATGTTTTTTCCTTTTTTCAGATCACAACGATCAGCCAATCAGGAAGTTCAATATGGCGAACAGATACGCCTCCTCCCATTAACGCACCAACAACATGATTTCGTGCGAGCATGCTTATGACTTGTTATCGAGCCCAAATGTTTCTCAATGTACCCGAAATAAGGACACACATCGAATTACGTACGCGTTGAACCGCGTTCTAAAAATGATTTTTGAAAAGTTTTAGACGCGCCTTATAGAGACAAAAAGACTATATATCGACGACGACGACGAACGATGAAAGTAATGGAAAAAGCTAGCACTAGAAAATGTCGCCACTGAATCACAGAAATGATTTCTCTTTTCTTTTTTTTTTTCTTTTTTTTTTCTTTATATCTTTACAATTATTGAAATTAAGAGAAAAAGAAAGAGAGAAATAGACGAAAAAAGATATACGTCTGTTCGAAAAAGAATATGCAATAGTATCTTCGATATGAAAGCCAGACGCCATTTTTACTCTCAAAATTATCGAATTGTCCTGATACGAAAAATTGAATTCGATATGAATCCAAATACGACAAATGCAATTAGGAAATCAAATATAATTATAATATTCGATGTTATTATTTACTTAAGTATACATCGAATTGGTTTTTATAGAAAAGATTGATTTATTCAAAAAAGTGAACCGTAGACGCGAAGTATGGAAATGAATATGACGAAAAGTATATATACATATACATATATATATATATATATAAGTATATGTATACATATGTATATGTGTATGTGTGTATATATATATATATGTATGTATAGTCAATCATTTTGAAACAAGCTTCTTTTTCCAGCCGTCCGTATGTCGACATGTCGTACGAAACGTCGAGAGTCTAAAGAAAAGAAACTCGGGACGATCGGTTTGATTAAAAAGTATGACTGATTTCCAATGTTACTTCTTTCTCTAATCGATATATACTAAAAAAAAAAAAAAAGAAAAAAAAAACAACTAAGAAAAGAAAGGAAGAAAGAAAGAGAAAAGACAAAAAATATGAATATATGGATCTATTGATGTTCAAAAAGAAACACACACACAGATTACAAGCAAGTACAATTAAAGATAAAGAAAAGAAGAAAAAGGAAAAGAAAGGAGAGAGAGAGAGAGAGAGAGAGAGAGAACAAGAAAAAACGCAAAAAAAAACCAAGAAAAAGAAAGGAAAGCGAATTTAATTCCAAATAATCTAATCGTGAACCAGAGGCGTATTAAGTATGAGGCAAATTGAGCATGTCCTCTAGGGTGTGTCAATGCTACGGATGGGAGGGGGGGGATCTAAAAAAAGCTAAGAAAAAATAATATTTGTTGAAGGAAATTAATATTGAGAAAGCTCGATAAGAAATAAATTGGATAGAAGCAAAGTCGTGATAAAAGAAAAAAGAAGCGATTGGAATAATATGAATATATTGAGGATGGTGGTGGGTTTTGAAGAAGGGAAAACGAGGAGCTGTTGCAACGACCTTCGGGTTTACCCCCGGGCATAGTTTACGCTATATACGTCTCTGTCGTTGACGAATAATATCTAAAGAAAATAATAATTTTTTATTTCATCGTCGTAAATATTCGAAAGAAAAATTCGGATTAATATCGTTGAAAATATTTTATCGCGAAATATCTCTTTTGGTTTCTCAAAATGTTGCGATAAAATAATTTAATCAAGTTTAAACAAATCGAGGCTAACCTATTGCTGCTGTATATATACATATACATATACACACACACACATATATATATACATACATTATATATATATATATATATATATATATATATTTATATTATTTATTGTTAAAAAAAAAGAAATTTATAAAAGAATATTTGACTTCTCGTTATTAGATATCGTTGATTCGAGTTTAAACTTTCGAAGATTTCGAATGCAAGAAAAGAATGCATGTTACTTCTTCTTTTTTCTGCATCCCCAAATAATTCGCCATTATGTGATATAAAGGCTACGCACGTTAAACGCCATGAAATAACAATTTACGAATATATCGAGTTATAATCGTGAATGGCAAGACGACGAATGGTTATAAAACCATTAAAGTACTCATCGATTTCGTTGCAATTTTCACTATTTGTCAAGAAGACTGAAAGATGAAAGAAAAATGAAATGAAGATTAAACAAAGAAGAGAGAGAGAGAGAGAGAGAGAGAGAGAGAGAGAGACAGATAGGGAGAGGAAAGAAGAGTAAGAGAAAAAAGAAAGAAAGACGGAGACAGATATACAAAAACAAATCGACAAGTGTGAGGAGTATAAGAATGAATAAATAAATAAATAAATAGATAAATAAATAACTAAATAAAAAAGGGAGAAGTGAACGAGCGTAACACGCGGAATGTATATTACTCGTACGTGCCATAAATAAATTAATTATTCGAATGTGGTGTTGCTCGGACGACTTTAGTGTTATATTGTACATCTAAATAGTATAAAATTTAGCGCAGTGTGTGTTTAAAGCGACAGTTATGAGCATTCTCTCGTTTATTGAAAGATATATAGACGTACGAATGGACTAAGTCGGTATCGATCGAAGAATTGATTTGTCGGTCGGAGAAGAAGGAAAAGAGAACAAAGAATAAATAAATAAATAAATAAATAAAGGAACAGTTTTATTCGTACTTAAGAAATTTAAATATTATATTTTTAGGAAGAGTCGTGTCGACGGGTACTTTTAACGCCGAGATTAGAGGACAAATTATCTCAGCGTGAAAGTGTATTAATATACGACACCTCTCGTCGCTCTATTAAAACTTTTTAACTTTCTTTCATTATTAAAAAAAAAAAAAACAAAAAACAAAACAAAAAACAAAAAAAAAGAAAAGAAAAAATAAATAAAAGGGAGAGAGAAAGAGAGAAAGGAAGAGAATGTAAAGGAAAATAATATAAAGAGGGAAAAAAGACCTGCGGGACAAAATTGAAACTATCAATACAATGTAACAGTTATGAAAATAATCTTGTTCCGTATGCAACAGGATAATTGTCTTATGTCATTTCTTCTTTTTATCTTCTTTTTTTTTCTTTTTTTGTTATTCTCATCGTAAGAAGAAAAAAAGAAAGAAAATATCTTCCCCGTTCATTCGCAAGTTTTAAAAAAGAAACATTAAAAAAAGTTCGATCCTTCAAAAATTTACTATTCATAACGAAGGATCCTTCTGATTATTAGATTTTGGAACGATTATCGTGTTAATCCAATTCACATTACCGATCGACGATTCTTGTACAGATTATTCGCTGTCATGTTGAATCATATTAATCGCGCATCACTCCCCTTTTTCCACGTGCATCTAATACGCAATGGAAAGTTTAGACTGTGTTTGTTACTTGGACTTTGTGAATGTTCGAAAATTAATCAGGGTCTTCGGAATATATGTATATATATAATAATAATAATAAGTATATATATATATATATAATATATATATATATATACATATATATACACACACACATACATATATGCAATGAAAATTTGCATTATCTAATTTTTCATAGGTACATCAAAACGAAAGAATGGTAGAAAACGACTCGTAGAGGATGAAATTAATAAGTAACGGTTCCTGAATCTAAAACTATTGAGGGAATTCATTGAAAATCATTATGATTCTATCGAAAGATTTAAATAACGTAACTAAATCCGACGAAATGAAGTTGTTAAAAGAGTTCGTTCGAGATATGAAAGTGATTTATATTCAAATAGAAGCAGAATCGTAGATTTGGTAACCTTACTTCTTGATCGAGATGATATTGGTGTAGTTAACATCAAAATCAGAGAGGCCCAGTATTTTATCAAACATTGGTATTGCCAGTGTAATAATAATAATAGTAATAATAATAATACTAATAATAATAATATTAATAATATAATAATAATAATAATAATAATAATGACAACAACAATAATAATAAATAAATAAATAAATAAAAAAAGAAGACTTTGATATGTTGCTAGTACGCGTTATTGGTATTCAAAATGAATTTCAATATAAATCTACACCACGAATTATACAGATGTACGCACATGTATACGCGTATATGTATAAGAACATTAAAATCTTATAATTTTTAATGACTTTTAATATAGGTTTAATTATGTAAATTAAGAAGGAATAATTGTGCTCAATAAATTTCAATAAATAAGAATTTTGCCAATGCTAATATAACAATTATTATTACAATCATTTTTGTTTAAATACTTAACATACGTAATAGTAGATGTTATATATATAACTTCTTTACAAAATGTTTTGTACATTAAACTAACTTTGTACATTAAACAACGGTAGACGATTAACTTATTTGATATATTTCATCAAACTGTTGGGTATTAAGATTCTATTGACAAATTTGTAACGAGCGACGATACGTCTAAAGCATCCGACGAGACGAATACTTTCCTTTTAATCGCCTGCTCGTTCAAATCCACAACAGCCTTTTTTATTTTATTTCTCCATTCCTTTGATTCCTGAGTATTTATGGAACAGATGATCACGTCATTTACATAATCTTGATGAGTATAAGATACCATAGATACAAATATCGATTTTAAATCGTCTTTAGCTTTCTGTTTAAGAGTACTGTCTCTGCAAACTAAATTTAAAATAAATACACCGTTCTCCGTCAAACAGGAGGCTATCATTTTTAACAAATCTATTTCGAGAAATTGTTTAGGCGGACAGCTCATTCCAACGGTAGTATCCTTGCTATCGACATCGAAAAGAATAGCCGAGTACTTCTTACCTTCGGAAGCAGCATTTTTTATAAAATCTATACCATCTGCGATTTGTACTTGCATTCTATCGTCTAAAATAAGGCCAAAGTGTTCAACTGCGACCTTGAGAATAGCCTCGTCGATTTCAACAGCTGTGATTTTTAACTACAACGCAAAGAAACATTGTTTTAAAGATTCTATCAATGAAATTGAAATATAATTAATGCGTTTTATGTTTTTGTTTTCTTAATAATATACCATACATTTGAAAAACAATGATATAGAAATGTACACAAGCTTCCACCACCAAGACCTATGATCATGATTTCATTAGAATTTGTAGAATCTAATATCGTAGAAACACCTATGCTCATATATACGTGATGTTTGCAAGCCAAAAATCCATTGTCTATCACTTTCTTTTTTTTACCTCGTCTGGACTTTACTGAAAATATAATATTTCTTGATACACAGTTTATAACTTATTTATTGTATCACACAGAGTTATACCTTCTTTTAAACGAGCTTCGCTCTGTATCGCATATGGATTATTTAGAAAGATTAATCTTCGCAGTGTGTGTCCATCCTCTTCGGTTTCTTCAACGACGAAAGAACCACTAATTTTGCTTTCACCTTCGAAACAAATTTTACGAGCATTTATATCTGTATCTAAAGATAGATAAGGAATGTCACTCTTATCGGGTAAACCTAATGGAGCTAAATTGCGTACACAATCTCCAAGTTCGTTTTTCACAGCATCCCAACTTTCAAATTTATGTTCTCGTCGGAGAGTGACAATAGCAAGTCTATCCCTTTGTGTACTCTGCAATACCTGCTGCCTTCCTTCCTTGGTACTAAACAACCAATCTGTTTCCCTATTAAATGAGTAACATGTAACTTTATATAGATTATGAAAATTTGCATTTTTAATTTTTATTTCTTACTTGTAAGTTTAGTAAAACAAAAGCCTTACTTTCCTTGTGGTACTATAAACGCAGCATATGATTTTGCTCCTCTAACACGAGGTTGGTCAAGTACATAAACTGAATATCGAGGATGCTTGTCACCTACTCTATGTAAATCTAAACATATTTCTCCTATATCGGATATGCTTCTTTTAACAAGGCGATTATATATTAAGGCTGATCGTTGAACCAATAATACAGCAGATATTACAGTATCTACGGAGGATACTCTTTCAGGTTTCTCATCAATAAATGCGATTTCAAGAATCTGTTAAAATAAAAATATCCATTGACAATATAAAGAGTTAAATTGATTTATCTAAATTAGTATGGTCAGTATAATAATCTTTGCCTTACTCACCGACTCCGTTAATTTTATAAATTTGGTTGCTACAACAACAAACACTGGGATAGAATTACCTTCCTCTTGTTTAGTTTTTTCTTCGGCTTTATGACATCGTGTCACACGTATCATAAAATTATTAGCAGTGAAATATGACAAAATTTTCCTTAGAATATGTTCTTGAAGCAAACTAATACAAATGTATCTTCCACCATTACGTAAGACACGTTCGATTTCCTAGAAGATATTTTATCATTTATAAATATTTACATAAATGGATTTATTTATTATTGTTCATATATATCATTTTTTGAGCATATTACCTTAAAATACTTATCAATTATAGATATTGTATCTTGCTTTACATTTGGCATCAAAGCATCTAAGGTACCTTTATCCAGTATAACGCTAAATCTTTCATTTGAATATGTCATTTGTGTAGCATCCATTTGTTCATATATTAAATCTGGCTTGTCATTCTTATTAATATTTTGCATTTGTTTAATAACAACCTCTGACACATCTATATTAGTAATATTTCTGTAAAAAAAAAAGGAAACGTAAGTAAATTATTGTAACTATCTGTAACGCTAAAGATTTAAATACCAACCGATATCCAACATCGTAAAGTGACATACTAAGAGTGGAATTACCACACCCAACGACTAATATATCATCTTTTATCTTGATATATTTAATCAAAATATCACATAATTCAGAATATTCTCCATACCTAAAAATATCAATGTATGAAAATATCGATAGATAACAAAACCATAACAAATTTGATTGGCAAAAACTTACCACTCGAAGCTTTTCTTGCCACGTTTTTTGAAAAACGAATTCCAATATTCTGGTTGACTAAATTCCTCATGAGTTTTAGGTAAAAGATTCATGATTTTTCAAATAATATTTGCACTCTCAAATTTAACCTTAAAATTTACCGGCGTCTAATTTCACGTTACTTCATTACTTTGATGTCAGATATTAAAGAATATGAAATGGCGAGAAATGAGACATAAATTTCTGTAAATATTTGTAGAAAAATATGAATTTTCTGAATTACGTTCCGAGTTATTTTATACATTTGTATTCGAAACACGATCACAGAGTTCACTCGACATCACTCGAGACTTGTGGACTTCAACAACGAGTGCGGAAGAAAAGTGAACTAACGACGTGTTAGAGTACCTTCTTTCGATTCGTCATATCGATCATATAGATAGTACAGTATATACATTATACAATTTATGTGTCCCCGAACGTGAATTAAACAACTGAGTTAACAATGAGATATCAGACAATATATAATCATCAATTTTTACAAAAGAGCTTGTATCAAGCAAGTACGTATTTCAAAAGGCGAAATAGGATGACAGAAAATGATCAATCATGAGAATAGCGTACAATGAACTGTAATTTATCAAAACAAAATTTATTTATATTAACGTACATACAAGTACTAAATGTGCATAAAGTTTTAGAAAAATCCAACAACATGTAAACAAAGTAGATAACAATTATTGTGGCCATGAATACATAACACGTAACAAAAGTATTCGAACGAACTGTTGTATGACAATTTTATAGAATTATAATGTTTTGTTGGACCATCTTTGGCACAACATATATATAATATATATATAAACTTATTCATTATAAAAATAATTGTTTAACAAATTATAGATTATTCGTTTCTTTAAAGTAATGCGATCAATTAAAATTAGATTCAACTAATACGATCTTCATTTTCTCGATATGGTATACCATAAAGATTAAAAATATATCTGCATCGTATCCATGCAGTGTATTGCAAGGATTTACACCATAAAATATTTTGGTTAAAATTTTTCTTCAAATTTAATAATCAATGATTCATTCGAAAGATAAAGATTTTTTACACGTTTCAGATTTTTAAAACAAGCTTTTATTTAAATGAAAAATACTCCTAAAAATTACCTATCTTTAGATGTCATTTTTCCAAAGAGAACAACATTTTTCAATAATCGGCACGACGATCGACACGCGTAAAAAATTTTTATCTCTCGAATGAGCCCTTGATTATTGAAATCGGATAAGAATTGTGACCATGAGAATTCATGACGTAAATCCTTGCAAACATATAGGAAGAAAATTCTCTTAAAAGCCTTAACACACCAATCAACGTAAAAGTAATACGTAAGCTTTAAGGGAATCCACCAATCAGATTCGACTATTCGAATTTGTACTATTCGAACGTTCTTCTTACATATTTCGACACAAGACGTAAACCGTAGCGACGAAAAATTTCGTAAGGATGATATTTTTATGGTTAAAGATTTACGTTCAATCAATAATACCTTCCGGCATTTAATTTCGATATTTGGAATTTTATGAATTCAGTACGATAAAAGTATAGAGATTTTGAGGTTACGTATCCGTACATTGCGATTGAAATTATCAACAGCATCGTGTTTTGAGTTTTAATAAAATAAAAATACAATTAAAAAACCGAAGAGATGCAATATATAACACTTGACACATAAAAATTATATTTTCGCGCAATTTCTTTGACGATGATTGTGATTGGTCGAAATTTATGTTTTACGCTAATCATATGTCATACTGCTTACGTACTACTGTTTACGTATTACGCCTTACATTAGCGCGTGTGAGTAAAGGCCTTATAGAATAATACTCAATTTTGTTTATTGAAAGACCACACAGAACAAAAATGTCAACAAATCCGCGTTTCCGTAAAGACGATATAAAACAAAACAGAGAGAGAAAGAGAGAGATATAAAAAAGAACGTAAGCATGAATCCTTTGACAAATTATTTTTGTAAACATAAGATTTACGTTTTGTTTCGTTTGTATTTTCTTTTTCTTTTCATCTCTTCGAAAAAAATTTCCAAACAGAGGAAACATTTTCTTTGTTTGAAACGACTTCTATATCGCGCCGGATGATTCACCAATGGTCGTTCACGTGACGATCGAGGTGACATCTATGAATTCAGTTTCGTAACGACGTCCTAAATGTACTGTTGCGTCAGCCATTGAAATACCCTGGAACACAAGCTCGCACGTATCACTGGTGGTTTATTCATCGATCGAAGCATCTATTCGCGGTCAGCGAACGGTTGATTCTTGTCCTTTCCTGTTACTGAAGTACTATCGTATCTAACAAAGTAAGTAAGATAAATCATTTTCTTCAATTATTAAAATGAATTTCGTTCGATCGATTAACTGACGTCTTACGCGTCATCGTACTCCGACTTTTTGTCGAAGTGATTTTAAATAAGATTTTTTTATGACACTAATAGTCAATGAAATAACTAAAAATTCGCAATTTTTGCCATCGGTAGACATGATATAATATACCACGTGCAGTTTGATCGTGAATATACGAAATGCATAACCAACGCCATTCTTTAAATTCGTGTTATTTCGAATTCATCGAATGTACGAGATGTTACGTATCTTCTTTGTCAAACATATATATATATAATACACACATACACATATATACATATATGCATATATATGTAAGTATATATATGTATATATCTAAAGCGAGCGAGTTATATAATTCGGCCCTGAGCCAATGCCCTACTGTACTTCATTTTTGTATTTAGGTTTGTTCGCATTTGCTGACCCTTGATACACTTTTGTTTCATCCTATCTATTCTCTCATTTTTACAGGGCATTTCATACATATTTCAGATATTTTTTCATCGTCATTTTATTTATAAACTAACATAAAAGAGAGATGTAGAGGATACTATTCTCTGAAGTATATATCGTTAAGAAACATAATCTATTTTATACATTTGGATGTTATTATTACGAAACAACGATGTTACATGAAAAGTTTTCCACGAGGTTATATATCGTCGATAAAGTTATGAGAGAAAAAATTGATAAATTTTATTCCGTTTACTATCAAATATATATGTATATATATATATATATATATATATATGTATATATATATATATATGTATATATATATATATATATATATGTATATATATATATATATGGCGCTCATTTACTTATTTAAATAATAAGAAATTTGGGGAAATTTATTGTGAATATAAAAACTGGAGTTAATCGATTTGGCTTGTGAAAGCGGCTCATATATATGAGTAATAATTATGATTGTTTTAGAGATTTAAAATTTATTATAAATTTAAAAAGAAAATTAAAAGCAGGTAATATTTTCCTACTTTTCTTATCTATCGATGATCGACAATCCGTGCTCGTTATTAAACCGATAAACCGATTTTATTGCAATCAAATTTCGATTTTTATTATTCATTTTTCCTTTCATTGTGATCATCGAATCTACTCTAATCAAGGCATCTGTCATTGAACGCTTCCATATTCTGTCGATACCGTGAAAAGGACCTGCGAGCGCAAGCGCGTTGGATTTATCAAATATCGTGATACTTTTAATTGGTCCTTTTCCTACTTTTTTGTTTTTTTTTATTTTTTTTTATCGAGATGCAACAATTAGATAATCTTAAGAAACATAAACGAAACTTGTGAAATAAGTTATATACGTATCCATGTACATGAGTGTACGGTCACTCACGTACAAGTTATATCATAATTCACGTGATTAATCGTGTTTTTTCTTTTTTTCCTTGAATGAATCAAAACTGAATGAAAAAAGTCAACGAAAAACAATACAAACAAATAGTATGACTTATCGAACAATAGAACGAAGATAGTAGCGATCGCCATGTTTTTTTTTCTCTCTCGTTTAACAAAGCGCCAAGTTTGGCTCGCGTTCATTCTCGTACGATCGTGCGATTTTGTTTCACGATAAGAACATAGAACATTTGAGAAAGAAAGAATTCTTATTATATATTTTTTTTTTTATTTTCTCTCTCCCTCTTCTTTTTCTTTTTAATTACGTCCTTCCGCGTTTTATAAATGATAAATGATTATTACAGAATGATTCGATGCTTTCAATAATCGTGCTCGTGATCAAATTCGTTAAGAGCAGACGCCTTTTGATGACGCAGGCGTTAATGATTTCCTCGACCATCTTTCTACGTAACAACTACGTCACGATCACGAATACGTAATACATATATACGTATATATATATATATATATATATAGAGTTAAGAGTATAAGTAGTCTATAAATTTACATAGATAGGACGTAACACACTCGAGAATTATTACCGTGATTATTTATAAATCATTTAGAAATATTTTATTTTTAATTGGAATTATTTTAATCGTTATTATTATTATTATTATTTTTTTATCGTTTTAGTCAAAGCAAGAACTATGGGTGTACCAGCAGGTGATCCAGAAAAGGGAAAGAAGGTGAGATATAAATATATATATATATATATATATATATATATATATATATAAATGAGCATTATTTATTTATATTATTGTTATTATTAATTTTATTATAATTAGTATTATATATATATATATATTTATTTCTTTGTTATATATAGTTAATATTGTTCATTTATAAAAGATTGTTGATTATATTGATTATGATATTTTTAGCTCTTCGTACAGAAATGTTCACAATGTCACACGATAGAAGCTGGCGGCAAACATAAAGTAGGTCCTAATTTACACGGTCTGATCGGTAGGAAAACTGGCCAGGCGCCCGGTTATTCGTACACGGATGCTAACAAGGCTAAAGGTACATGTATTTAACATTTTCAATTTTATTCATATATATATATATATATATATATATATTTAATCTTTATTTCTAATCGTATTTATTTTCTCAGGCATCACCTGGAACAAGGATACGTTGTTCGAATATTTGGAAAATCCGAAGAAATACATTCCCGGCACAAAAATGGTGTTCGCCGGTTTGAAGAAAGCACAAGAGCGTGGAGATATAATCGCTTATATAGAACAGGCATCGAAGTAAAAAATCACTCTGCGATATCGAAGGTGGTGAAGAACGAATTCTCATGCGGGTTTAATGTCACGCAAGATATCCCTTAGTACGATTATCATTTTCTTTCTTGCGTACTTTCATCTCGCATTTCATTAAAACTCATCTTTAACGACTCTCCTCCTTCAGCCGATAAAAAAAAAAAGAAAACAAAACAAAAGAAAGAAAAGCGTTTTCTCGATATTCAAATAGTGATGAATTGTTATTATTGTTAATAAGTAGGTATACAGTGTTGTAACTATGTACATTGACAAAGGGGCTTGGCTAGAACTAGCCCCATTTCTTCGTTCACGAAGATATTCCGGTGTCGTGTCACGGATGGCTGAGCCATTTGCTAATCGTGCACCGTAATTATTTATTATCATTGTACCTATCGAATCATTCGACTAACGTTTGTCTTCTCTGTACAACGTATCAACGTCAGAATACAGATTCGATGATAAATTTGTAATGCTTTTACATTTTTTTTTTTTATACAAATGTTCTTCCAATTAATCCCTTACACTTGGTAAGGCGTAGTTACGTTGGACATTCGTAATATGATGAAGTACGATAAATCGTAACTTTATCGAGACACGTGATTATTAATAGAGATCTCTTATCTTCGATAAAATAACGTATCATTTCTTTTTTTTTTCTTTTAATTTTTCACCCAGCGGTGTCGTAAGAACCTTTTTGTAGCTGCTGGGTAGGTGATTATTTTAGAAAATTGATCGTAATCGCAAAAGATTAGTTTTACGAAAGGAAAAGTGATCGATCGTAATAATTTTAGTTGATACACTTTTCGACTTTCGACTACGCAGTGATCATTTTAATGAGACTTTATGGCGACCATTTAACCAGATCTTTCGAACGATAAGACACGAACGTGGAAGGATGCGGTTAAAGCGGTAGGAAACCGATCTTGGTTTATACACAAATTGGTTAAACTCCGAGTCTTTTATTGGAGGGGAAAAAAAAAAGGAAAAGAAAACTTCATTTAGTCATAAATTGTCGTCGTGTTACGGATAACGCGTGTGCTCGTAAATATTTTTCCAAAATAGAAAAACCTTCGAATTTTCTTATTAATCAATCATGGAAAGTGATCTTTCCTCGTCGGCGGATAATTCGAAGGATTCGAAGGATTCTTGCGTTTTACGAAAAGAAGAAAAAAGGTCGTTGAAATTACAATTGACTCGCGTATTCAGTTCGAACTCTTTACGTAGTCCTAAAAGTCCTTCGGGTTCTTGTGATTCTCAAAGATCGAGTAGTAACCTTAGCGTAAGTCCTATCGTCAAATCGAGATACTCCTGGAATATTCATTCCCGCAAGAAAAAAGGCAGTAACGAAGGCAGATTTTCCTTATTTTCGTCAACGGAGTCGACGACGAAAGAAACATTTTCAGACTCGCCAGAAACGAGTCCTAACAGTTCGAAAAATTCTTACTCTCCAATATGGGACTCTAACACTGGGTAAGTGAATCCAATCTCTTAATTACAATTCTTTGGTATCATCGTCTAAAGAGAAAAAAGGTATTGATCACTATATCCTAAACATTTTTATTCTACGTTTAAACGATTATGAATTAAGTCATAACTGCAATAGTTCTTAACTGTATTTTAAATAGTATTATTGTGATGCGAAAAAAGGGGAAAAAAAAGCTATAAATCTTGACTAATCGCAACACGCCAAGATAAAAATGGAAATTGTAAAAGGACGTTAACGTCGTTTCGATTTATCCCTAACGATAATAATTTATTCGTTTCATTTCTTTTTTTTTTTGTTCAAATGATAATAATCATCAAGAAATGATTAACAACTCGAAATTACTTTTCATATGTCGAAAGAATAGTTTTTATATTTCTTACATTTATTTCCTCTTTTATTTTTATTTTCTTTCTCTTTATCTCGTGGCAATGCACGCGTTCACCACAATTCTAATCATACCTATGTCATGGAAATAATTAAAAAGAAAAAATCTAAAAAGGCTGGAAATATAGTTGATTACCGATTACTTGGTTATCGGAGTAAAACCACTTTTATCGCGTCTTTAACAGGCCAACCTGCTGCTGCTGTTGCTGCTGCTGCTGCTGCTGCTGCTGCTGCTGCTGGTATTAGCTGCTGATATTAATCGTTAGCTTCATTGAGATTAAGCTCGTACGAGAGGAAACCCTCTTTGACGATGTTTATATCACGCATATATGTGTCGTTGGAAATCGAAAGTAAAAGGGGAAAATTGCGTATCGATCGTAAGAATATTACATACTGATTATTCGCTATACCTACTTCATAAAATAATACTGATAAAGGTAGAAATCTCTGATATAACAAAGAGCTTTCATATCAAAGTATTTATTTTACATTGTCGCGTAATATCCAAATAGATATACAAATTTCTCTATATTGTCACGCGATATTCAAGTAGACGACAAAAATTATTAACATTTGTCACGTGATATTCAAATAGATCATCAAAATTTGACATTGATGACGCGATATCTAGGAACGATCTGAAAAATGTCAATTGTCGTCACATAATATTCAAGTTGATCTCGACTTTTCAACATTCACCCTTTGTGACGTTCTCTTATTAGATCTATACTTTTCAACATTTGTCACGTGATACACAAGTAGATCACAAAAATTTGTCATTGATTACGCGATATTCAGGACCGAGCTGAAATATGTACAATCGTTGTCACATACCGTTCAAGTGGATCTCGAGTTTTCAATGCTTGTCACGTGACATTCTCTCGTTAGATCTAGTTAGATCAAAACTTTTCAACGTTACGTCACGTGACATTTAAATAAATCTCAAATTCTCGACAATTTTATGGTGACGTTCGCGTAGACGTCAAACGTCATCATTTCAAGTTGAACATTTTCAACAGATTCAAGAAAATATAATCGAATAATATACAATGTGTATATATATGTATACATACATATATATATATATATATATATATATATATATATAAAAATCGAATGTATGTATTTATATATATGTGTCGAATCAGAATGGAGGTATAAATGAATCGTTGAAGAAGAGATAGTAATCCTTTGCGCAGGAAAACGAGGGAGAAGATGTCGGGTCGATGCAGCGCCGGCGCTGCGGAAAGCGGCGCTACGGAACGCGTTCCCACCAGGTCGGCTCTCTCTCTCTCTCTCTCTCTCTCTCTCTCTCTCTCTCTCTCTCTCTCTTTCTCACTGTTTCTTTCTTTTCGCGTACCAAGAGCGCAGCTCCTCTCTTCGCACAAAGCACACTACACGAAGCGCTTCGGAGCAGTGTAGAACGGGCTTAGCTACGAGAGTTCTCCTCTAGCGAGCGACTAGGAAAATTAATCGAAAATACACGTACGCACACAACAGGTAAGCCGCGAATATTCTTTTCTTTCCTTTTTTTTCCACCCCTCTCTTTTCTCCACTAATTTTTCTCTCCCTTCCTCCCTACCAACCACCCACCCTCTCTCTCTCTCTCTCTCTCTCTCTCTCTCTCTCTCTCTCTCTCTCTCTCTCTCTCTCTCTATCTCTTTCTGTTCTCTTTCTCTCTCTCTCTCTCTCTCTCTCTCTCTCTCTCTTGATTTTCTCGAAAAAACGAAAGATTTTTTTTTTGTTTTTATTCTTTTTCTTTCAAACGCACGTTAAATATAATATACATACATACATACATACATACATACATATATATATATATATATACATGTATGTACATTGAACTTCTAGAGAGCCTAGACGATTCTATTAATAATAATAATGATGATAATAATGATAATAATAATAATAATAATAATGGATATAATCATTCTCGAGGCTGACAGTGATCGATTTCTATCTGTCCCCAAAAAAGGAATTTCTTTCTTTTATTCACGAATGTTGGACTCTTCCACTTATGTCACACGGATACGCGCCTAATTCATCCGTCCTATGTTATTATCATTAAAAATAACTTCGTGACTTAATCGACTTCCCTTGAATAACTTTCATTGTTAATTTCAATAAATTTACTTGACGTGGATTTCTTTGTTTTTTTTGTTAATGTAAATAAATACGTTGAATAGATTTTAGATAGACTCGGGTAACCTATGTCAGACGTCATTGACTCATTTCACCATAGACCGAACGGACGTATGTTTTATGTGTATGTATATATATATATATATATATGTATACGTTGATCAACGAAGGTAACGTTTTAACGTATATAATCGTCGTGCGTGTCGCGTCGCTGCCCTTGCGCGGGCAATTGCTCGTTCCTGTAATTGCATATTTCATAGACCGTTACAAAAACGCAACGCGCGTGTCTCCATTTTTTTTCTCTTTTATTCATTTTAATTCAAATTATTATATATCATAAATACTTTCGATTAGTCAGACATTTCTCTTCTTTTACATTATTATCATTTGTAAATGTACATCGGAGAAAGAACGAGAAATGAAAGAAAACGACTAACGTCCGTCGTTCATTTCGTTATTATTATTATTATTATTTTTATTATTATTATTATTATTATTATTATTATTATTATTATTATTATTATTATTATTATTATTATTTCATTAAGGACCCGAATAAAAGGAGAGAAATGAAATAAAAGAAACGGCGTGACGTTCTGATCTCTTATTCGTATTCGTAGCATTTCTCTTTCCTTTCGTTTTTTGTTTTCGAACTGCAATAGAAAATTCATTTAACTAGGAGGGAGTGGAGGGGAGGGGAAGGGGGAGGGCTGATAGCAAACACACGGATTTGATATTATCGGGTAAAGAAGAAATGGCCTCGAGCAACGAACGAAATTTAGGGCAGGCCGATTCCCAGTCCACGCGCAGAGATATACATGCATAGTAGATATATTAGTGACATACAAAAATCACGTATGTACGTATTACCACCAGTCTTCTCCCTTTTTCCTACTATTCCTCTCTTTTTTTCTCCCTGTATGTATGTGTAAATGTGTGTGTGTATGTATATATGTGTGTGTATATATATATTTATATATATATATATATATATATATATATATATATATATATATATATATATAAACGTATACATACGTAGCCTGCATCATCGGGCAAAAAGTAGGTCTAGGGAATCAGCTGACCGAAAGAGGCGCGTGCGCTTGGGGAACGCGATCAGCGCGATTCGAAACGCCCACCAAATTACACCTACGCGACTCTGGAATCCAGGAAACGGGAATACCGAATCTTTCGACATTATTCAAACTAAAAAGAAACGTGTTCCCTCAGATCAAACGAAATTACTATAGCAACATTAATATTCTTTAATCTCATTCTTGATCGCAATCAATCAATCAGCTGTTTCTCGTAATCGTTCTCGTAATAATAATAATAATAATAATAATAATAATAATAATAATAATACGAAAATTTGTTGATTTATTTAATTTTGTCCCAGTCGTTAGTTTTCGCAACTTTTGAAACTCGATACACAGAATAGTCCGAGGTGTCGAGTTTCTTTCATCGTTTATTTATTTTCCTTCTTCTTTTATTTTTTTATTTTTTTCTTTTCTTTCACTCGTCGCCAAGAGTCATCGTATCATTTTATAACGCGTTATTCGCGTCGACCTTGACCGAATGAGCGTCCGGTAATACACGTACCTATGTATTTTGAAGTACATATTGTACATACGTTTGGATAAACAAAGTCGACGGCTTAAACGGTACACGTTGTTCAAATAAAAAGAAACAATAACAAAAGGAAGGAAGGAAGGAAGGGCATTCCGTGATGGAAATCGATTGCTTCGTAGGAATTTCAATTGAAAGGAAAGCTCCCGAGACGATTAGATTTACGAACGTAATCTAAAATATGATTAACTCGTGGTTCCTTTGTTATTAACAAATAAAACGCATATTATATTTTCTTTCGAAGATACGAACGATTAGGTTGGACGTGTTGGAGAGAGAACAAATAGAAGAAAAGAAAACAAAGAGAAAGAAAAAGGTAATACGACGACATGTGAGAAAATCTCGTTAGTATGTCAGATTATAATAGGATTACAAAATAGATCGCAAAATAGTTAGATACTCGAGACGTTGGTTAGATGTTCTTTTTAAAAGGTAAAACAATGCTTAGAAATCGTTGTTAATTACTTAACCCAAGTAATGACATTTGATAATAATGATCTCGATATTTTCGTTATTACTTAGAGTTTCCTTTTAAATAAAAATCTTTATTATAAGTCGAGGAATGTCACGTTTATGGAAATGGTTTTTCCCATTTTCTTTTCCTTCATTCTTTCCCTTTTCTTGCTTTAACTTATTTCTTTCCTTTTTATCTGTCATCGCATCTAAATAACTAAGTACGTAAATGCATAAGTACATATGTACGTTCATACCTGACATTATCTACAGTAATATCGATTATCTTAACCCTCTACGATTCGATGTATTTTTAATACGAGCAACCACTTTCGTGGAAAATTTTCTCGGATCGTTAGATGGAAATAACTATCATTATTTCATTCAAGCCGACAAATCAAAATGATTCGTGACTTTTCGTATTTCCGTGAGCGCGAAGTAAATACAAGTAAATAGAGAGATTAAGTTCATCGAGAGTGAAAGAGAGAGAGAGAGAGAGAGAGAGAGAGAGAGAGAGAGAGAGAGAGAAAAGATTAAGAGAAAGGAGGAAACGATCAACAACGAGGTACTTAAATGTTACTATGTTGAATCCTTCATCGAATGTATATCTTTTTCCTTTATATCCATATTCGTATCGTCGATGTAAAAAAAGAAAAAAAAAACTAGATCAAATAATTATAATTAGAAAGTATGATAGTTTAGGCTCGAAAATTTCAATGACGCCAATACACTTGCGTCAATACAATTGCTGGTGAGGAGTGCGAATTATACACACATAGCCGAACACACAGACACAAAGAGAGACGAAGATAGAGACAGAGAGACAGAGACAGACAGAGAGAGAGAGAGAGAGAGAGAGAGAGAGAGAGAGAGATAATAATAACCGTGTAAGGACGTTTGGAACGGCCGTTAAATCGCTTCTTCCGCTTCAGGTATGAAGTACTCACCGCAGCAGCAGCAGCAAAAGGAAAGAAAGTCGGAGAGTGAGGTTGGCTCGGTTGAATTGACACCGAGTCGCGAGGCTAATCAACGTAGCTCGATGGCGTCGATGGATAATCCGAAAAACAACGGTTCTTCATCGTCGAGTTCGCTCGCTAGAAGGACGATTTGTCGCTCAACGTCGGGCGGCATGTTCGCCTGGATGCGTGTCTTTCGGTTGGCCTCGATGTTACATCAGGTTGGCTGCTAGAAACGAATCGGCTTACGTGACGTCGCAGCAGCAGCAGTAGCAGCAGCAGCCATAGCAGCCTTAGCAGCAGCAGCAGCAGCAGCAGCAGCAGCAGCAGCAGCAGCAGTAGCAGCAGCAATAGCAGCAGCAGCTGCAGCAGCAGCAGCGGCAATAATTGTCAGCCGATATACACTTTGTCACGATCCAATCGAGTTTTTCGGGTCGTATTTAGAGATATTTTAACAAAACAGAGTTTTAACGAAGATGTAACAAGATCGACATTATATATAGATAGAAAGAGATAGAGAGAGAGAGAGAGAGAGAGAGAGAGAGAGTGTGTGAGAGTGAGAGTGTGAGAAAGAGAAAGTGAGAAAAAAGATTTCTAACGTGTCGTGTCGCGATTTCGGCCGATGTATCCTTGCCTCCCTCCCCTTATACCCTACACCCTACCACACTCCACCCCAGACGCAACCCCCTTCTGATCGTTTCTTTTGATTCCTTAATATCTTGTTCCATCTTTATTTTATCTTCTTTTTTAAGGCGAAATCTTCGACGTAGAGACGACCGTAGCTCGATCATAGTGCGTTACGCAATTACGTGTTAACAGCCACGGGCGGTGTACCAGTTACGATCACGCCTACTACTACTATTACCACTATTACTACTACTACTACTATAGTAATACTATTACTATTACTACTACTATTACTATCACTACCACCACTGTTACTGTTCAGCACGGAATAACACGTTTACTCTTGTTGTAACGGATATAAATAGAAAAAAGATCAGTCAGAAATTCTCGGTTCGTTGATTGATCGATCGCAGTCGTTGATTAGCGTTGATTAGTCAGCCTCCAAAATGAAGATCCTCTCTCACCACCCCTTTCTTTTTTCCAGGGTTCTTTTTTTCTCTTTTTTTTCTTTCTTTCTTTCTTTCTTTCCCCACCCCTCCCTCCATCCTCAATCGCTCTCATCCCTCATCTTTATTCTCGTTTAGCCTGCTTTAACGTCCAAACGATCTTCTGCCTTAACCTAGATACACGATTTGTCCAAACGATTGTTTATTTTTTATCGAACATTCCAATCCTATTTTTCTCTTACGAAAGACGATAAGATACCAAATCCATTTTTCTTTTACATCGAATTAAAAAAAAAAAAAAAAAAAAAAAGAAATAAGAAAAGATAAAAGATAAAGGTACAGAGAAGAAAAAATAACAGGGAAGATGAAGGAATAGAAAGAAGAAACAAATGCGCGCATGCTTCAGGTATCTAATAAGATTTGAACGAATTTACGCGAAACTTCTATTCCCTTTACGTTTATTTATCTTCATCGCCGTTATTATCGCCATGATCATCCTTCATCATTTATTATTATTATTATCATCATCATCATTATCATCATTAATTATTATTAATAATCGATATTATCATTACTATTATTATTATTATTATTATTATTATTGTCATCATCATTATTATTATCATTATTATTATTATTAATCTTTAAGAAATGTTACCACGTTGAATCGTTATGCGAATATATTTTATCACGAGGAGGCAAGTTTCGAAAAAATAAAATTGTTTGCTTTACCGGCGCGATGGGTGAGCTCTATCCTAAGCCAATTTTTTTTCGTGGAAATGATGAAAAAATGCGACCAACGTATTTTTCGTATGAGAAAAGAACTTCGTGGGAGAGAGCTCGAGAGGGAGGAGTAAAAAAAAAAAGAAAAGAAAAAAAAAACAGAAAAAACAAACGAACGAACGAACGAATAAAAGTAACAAAAAAAAAAAAAATAAATAAATAAATTCGATCGCGTTGTACGAGAACCATATAAAGGTACGCCGAGTGCGAAGGTGTAATTAGGTAAGAAGTAAAAACTCATTGGAGAGAAATACGAAAGAGAAGTAGGAGGAGTAGGAGGAGGTGAAAGAGGTGAAGGAGGTGATGGAGGAGATGGTGGAAATGATAGCGAGCGAGAAAGTGAGTCATTCGAGAAGAGTTAAGTATAGTACGCGTGCTTTAATATGCTCCTTCGTGCGGTTCACATTCGCAGCGAAGTGGAAAATTCAAAATGGCTACCTGACAGGACGAAAGAACGCAAAGACGACAAGATCTCTAAAGATATTATAATGGATAATGATCTCAGCGCATTCTTTGACTTCAACATCTCCTCTCTAAATCGTGGGGGGAATACCTTTACTTACGTAATGTTCGCCTAATGACACGAAGAAAATGACGCACTCTCGCGATTCTCTCTATTTCTCTCTCTTTCTATCTGTCTGTCTGTCTGCTGTCTGTCTCTCTCTCTCTCTCTCTCTCTCTCTGTGTGTGTGTTTCTCCTTCCTTAGTCCTATCACGAGTCCTCGATGTCTATTCGACGAAGAATATATTATAATGACGTCTAATGACTTTTTACTCGTTACGTCGCACTTTCTTTCGTAACTCGTCTTTTTTCTTTTTCTTCTTCTTTTTCTTTTTCTACTTGTTTTCTCTCTCTCTCTCTCTCTCTCTCTCATATGTACATACACATATGTGTTGAATTCTATCTAAGAGAATTAACGAAGTTCTTTAGTATAGATTTCGTAATTCATTAATTATCTATCCAGCTTAAAAAAGTAGTTGGAGAATTTACATGCATGCATATACACGTATATATCTCGAGAAGTTACCAGTATTTAGGTTAGGTACATTTACGCGGAGAATAGAGGATAGAGAAAGAGAAAAAAGAAAAAGCGATCTGTCTCTCTTTCACTCACTCACTCTCTCTCTCTCTCTCTCTCTCTCTCTCTCTCGACCTGGCAAACAACAGGAATGGGAAAGAAAAGAAAAGATAAGAAAAAAAATGAGAAACAAGGATTCGGAAGAAACGGGAATCCCATCCATTTATTATTCATCTCCGGGGGCAAAGAAAAAGCTCCATCGATCGCGAAATGATTCCAACGAGAGATAGGACGAGGTAAAAAGGTTCGTTTCGTTTTTCCCTCTGCTCGGTCGGTAATCGAACTGTTATACGGCCGGATTAGAATAAGTGTGAGACGAGTTGATATTCGGCGTGGGTTAACCGAAAGTGGCGCCATCTACATATGTGGAAAGTGAACGATACGGCCGATAAGGTAGCGCTCGACGACAATCGTTCGCGGGTTCGTACGTAAGTTCGTCGTGAGTCGCGTGAGAGAGAAGGAGGTGGTGGCGGAGGAGATGATGGTGGAGGTGGCGGTGGTGGTGGAGGAGGTGGACGAACGTTTGGGAGGGGGAGGCTCGTAAACACACAGTCTCGCGAGAGAACTCGTGCAGCTATTACGTCTCTTTTCCTGGCCTCGACAACGCGCTGGACGTCGTTCAAAGGAGTATATAACAACTATATAATATTGAAGGAGTTAAGAGATAAAAGAAGATCATCGTACATAATATATAAACACACACACACACATATATACATACATACATACATACGTACGTACGTACATACAAATATATATATATATACAGATATACATACATATACACGTAGGATAGATATAATCCACATTATACGCGACATGCGTCGACCCTTGATACGACACTTGTCTGAGGGAGCCGGTGGTGCGGGGGAGGGGGCTACTAAGAAAAGGCAACCAGGTGCGAAAGAAGAGGATCGTATCGTCGGATACCCTTGGACCTGTCGCGAGTACGGCCATCATCTGTCCTCCTCCGATCTTCTCAAGGTACCCGCCACCGTCTTCGAGTCTCGTGCAAATTCTGCTACCAAGACGTCGCCACCACGTAGCGCATCTTCTCTAGAAGCCCGTCTCGGAATCCACAGGTTAGATCTTCTCATTTTCATCCTCTTGGTCCTTTCTTCTCTTTTTTTTCCTTTTTCTTTTTCCTTTTCTGTTCTCTTTTTTTTTTTTTTATTTTTTTGTTCTCACTAACCTACAATTTCGAGATCTACCATTCGACTACGCGGTGTTTCTCTTTACCGTGCATTCTCACGTTCGAATGCATTATGCATCATCGTCTTCTCTTCGATGGAGTGAGTGAAAAAAAAAAGAAGGGAAAGAGAAGAAAAAAATCGATGCAAGGCAATTGACGTGATGGTTTAGGTTCGATCACAATGATGTTCCCTTCTTGAAATTTTAATTCGACCAATTGAGAAATTTGGAAAGTTCGTTATAAAGGCAGGAATTATGAAACAAACTTTGGGCCACTATTATCTATTCAATTATCTTTTCGGTCGATGAAGAGAACGAGTGCGTACGTTTAGTGTGTAAAGAATAACGTAAATCCTGAACATTCTCGAGTATATAATGAAATAGTGATTTGTAATCAACGATGGTACCGAACTCGTAACGCACTATCGCTTCGTAACCGACGTTATCTACGTTTACACAATGCTCGTTTTTATTCGATCCATCCTCCTAACGTCTTTTTAGAACATTTTATTTTTTTTTTGTCTTATTACATCAAAGGTAATTTATACACTAAGGATAGACGTACAGGTTACATTGTAACGTGCGAGGATATTGATTGTAAGTTGTTGAAAATGTAAGGAACATTAACTGAATAATCAGTATTATTAAAAGCGACGTGTTAATACGCATATGTCAATACATATGTCGTGAATTAGATATACATACGTTTTGTTATCTCATTTATTGGTAGATTAAAATTTAATAAAAATTATATCGATCGTCTCCGAAAGGATATACATAGATTCGAAGTAACAATCGTGAACAAAAAAAAAAAAAAAAGAAAAAGAAAGAAAGAAAACAAATTCTATGATAAATTTGTCACATTAATTTTCCTTTATGCATCGTAACGAATTATATTCCGTAATTTCCGTGAACGTCGAAATAGTGACTAGTGAGGTCACTCGAAGGAGTGACAAAGAGAGGGAGAGAGAGAGAGAGAGGGAGATAATGAATCGTTACAGAAAAGAAATAGCATAACGGAATTTAAAGTTTGTTCATTATTTATTTCGTTTTTTTTTTCTTTTTTTGCTTTTTCATTTCATAGATACATACGTAATCGTGGGTAGTTCGTCGTAGGAAAGCAAACGCTGGTGTAACGTTCTTAAAGTATATAGGAAAATCGTAATCCCAGTAAGAGCTTGTTCCTAGCAATTAGGTGAGCAAGACCGTTCATTACGTCGTACGGAGGACAATGAAGAAAGTGCTCGAATGTAGGATAACGTAAAGTATAGGGACAAGATAGATAGATAGAGAGAGATAGAGATAGAGAGGGAGGGAGGGAGGGAAGGGGAGGAGGACCTTTGTGCCATTTTATTATAGGATTTACGTGAAATATGAAGTATTCCCATTTTCTCGGTAGATAGTATGATAATAATATTCTCTTTTTGAATTGAAATCAACTAGTAAGTTCGGGATATTATATTGAAACTTTCCCCTCTCATTTCAATTCGTTTCAAGCCGTTTAAATAACTTTTCGTTACACTTGAATTATTTTACTTTTGCTTTCTCTTATGTACTTATATATGTGTATGTGTATATATATATATATATATATATATATATATATATATATATAATATATGAAAAAAAAAAAATATATATATATATGTCTATTTTTTCCTTTCTTTTTTCTCTTTTTGCTTCTTTCATAAAGAAAATATTTATCGGCGTAACGAAAAGGATTCAACGTCGGATAAATAAACATTGGATTATTATTTTACGAAACCTCTTTACGTAGTTTACGTAGGATACACACGTACGTATGTATCTACATACAATCGATGTAAAGAAAGAGGGGGAGAGAGAGAGAGAGAGAGAGAGAGAGAGATAAAAATAAAGATGCATTGCTGGATCGAGATTTCATCGGCGTAGGAAGGAAAACAATATACCCCCTTTTCTATACGAATAAAAGGCAACGAAGAACGAGCCTGTGTACGATGGATATGCATTTCATTCAACAAGTGCTCGGCCGCTTACTCCTCGTCGTTTCGTCTAACCTGTTGAAAGAGAGAAAGAGAAAGAGAAATAGAGAGAGAGAGAGAGAGAGAGAGAGAGAGAGAGAGAGAGAGAGTTATTGAGATTTTCAGAAGAGAAAGAGAAAAAAAAATCGAACTAGTTCGTTCCCTATTGTCCCATCACTATAAAGAAAAATACTTGTTTTTGTAAAATATTAACGAAAAAGAATTGATGAATTTTTATTTAGAAAATAACGTACGGTTAGAATGATTATTCACATAGCGTAAACTTTCTTCATGCTACAATGTGTTCTTGTAAAAAAAAAAAAAAAAAAAAGAAGAACTCATGAAAAGGATTTGACTTATTTATTTAGAAAGTAATACACGGTAGAATGGTTTCTTTTTTTTTTTTTTACATACTGATCATTCTTTTTTTACATACTAAAATATTAGTGTCCTTGAAACAAGAACTAGTATAAAGAGAACCGTCGAATTTTTATCTAGAAAGTAACGCGTGCTAGAATGAATGACGCATTATAAAATAATTTTTTACGCGGTACCAACTTAGTATATAGGTTAATTTATCAAAATATCAGTGCCCGTAAAAAAAATAATGAAAGGATATCGATGAATTTTTTATTTGAAAAATAAAATACGTCAGAGTTATTGTTTACGCACTGATGAAAAGCTTCTCATTCGCTGAGTTACCTTATAGTATTGATCGATAGCGATATCATAGGTAAATCGATAGGTTTGAAAAATCGATGGTTGCTCGTGGTAAACCGCAAAACTGTGCTGTAGATCGTACCACACGATCTCTATCGGATTACCACTCGCTTAACACTACTTTTTATTTTCATTTATTTTTTCTATTTCTTTTTATTTTATTTTATTTTTTTTTTTTATATTTTATTTTTATTTTATTTTTCCTCTCTCATTCTATCAACCACGAGCTGGCACAGCGCTCTCGTAGAATTGAAAAAAAAGAGAGAAAGAGAGAAAGAGAGAGAGAGAGAGAGAGAGAGAGAGAGAGAGAGAGAGAGAGAGAGACAAGTGGTCGTTTTACGTACGTTGTCGTGCCCTCTCAATGCCATCCCTATTAATTTAGACACGATTTTTTTTTTTTTTTTATATGATATAGATTATATTAAGGGTGGGGAAGCAAGAGGATCGGTCGTTCATCGTGAAAGAGGGTTAGAAGAGAAGGGAGGGAGAGAGAGAGAGAGAGAGAGAGAGAGAGAGAGAGAGAGAGAGAGAGAGAGAGAGAGAGAGAGAGAGAGAGAGAGAGGACATCCTCATTCCGGAACACGATCGAGATCAGCATCGAGCCGACTAACAAAGAGGAGGAGGAGGAGAATGCGGAGGAGGAGGTGGTGAACGAGGAGGTGAACTCGTTGAGCAACAAATTAGTTGTACCAGGAGGTAACACGTGGATTACGCAATAATTCGTTGTCGTGGTACTGTTGCCCGATAAGTAGGCCGGACACGAAGAGATGGAGGAACGGAGATGACCTTGAGATGGGAACGGATGCGCTGCGGAAGCTGGGGACTCCCTTCGGGATGATTTTCTATCTCTTTCTCTCTCTCCCTCCCTCCCCCCCCCTCTCTCTCTCCCTTACTCTCTATTTCCTTTTTTCTCTCGTCGCTTTGAAGTGAATCGACTAAGAAAGAAATTCTATCATCGAGATTGCGTCGGTATTGAATCATTTTCGTGATAACTTTTTGATGTATCAAATTTTTCTGTTTACAGAACCGTAAACGGATAGAGCTCGTAAATTTGATTTTTCGAGTAGAAAGCTATTCCTTTCCTATACGTAAGAACGATAATATGTTTACAGTAGGACGAAACTCATCGAATGTTTACCACGTTTAAAATTGTTTTAGTTCGTAAGCTACGCGAAAGTTTTCCACGATAAAATTGATAAAGGTTTCTAACGTCCACGACATTTGCTCGCTCGAAAGGAATTTCTGTGTAACTCTCGGACAAGGATTAATGATAGCAAGACGACGGGGTGCCATCGAAGATAATTCTGCTAAATTTACTACTACCCTTCTCCTCCCCTCCTTCCTTTTTTTCTTTATTTCTTTTTTTTTTTTTTGTACAACCAGCCCTCTCCTACGAACAACATCGCTATATCGCCATCACCACTAGCAGCGGTTATCCTCATCTTTACAATAGAGAAACGAACGACTCGTGATTGACTATTCTTTCTCTCTCTCTCTCTCTCTCTGCTTTAAACGCATCCCTTTTCTCTCATTCACACGTGTATCCTCTCAACCCCTTGTACGTAAACTTCCACCACCTTTGAACCTCCCCCTCTAAGTTAGTTAATTGAATCTTTCGAAAGGATTCCATTCGAAAAGGGGTTACTACTGTTACCCTGAAACGTTCGATATTTTTCCAACGATAGCTTTTTCCTCTCTTTTTCATTTCTTTCCTATTTTTGTTTTTTTACTTTTTTTTTTTTTTTTACTTTTTCCCCTCCCTTATCTTTCTGTTTTCTTTTCCCATTATTCTCTGTCGTTACACCTCTTTCATCCTAATTCGAACGAGAGATTTGGCTTTCATTTTAGTTCCATCAATTGACGAGATTTTCGATTTAAATTAAGGTTTAACGTAAGGTTTAAGGTTTAACGGTTTACCGTACCGTCCACTTGTGAGGGAGCTTTGAGAACGAGGTGAAGTTCGAGAATTATTAAGATCTTGCCGATGACAGATAATTCGTAAAGAAAAATTATTCGGCTTATTCGATTCCGATTTTTCGATCGTCGATAATTTAAGAAACGAAGAGAGACTAATGGATAAGAAATCCATTTTATTCCACGTTTAGTAATCAGATTCGAAGTTTCAAAAGTATTCGCAGATCAAGATTTCATTCGCACGTGTCGATCTTTATCTTATTTTTAGATCGAAGAGCCTGTGATCCTTTGCTTGTTCGGTACAGCTGTTATTTCATTGGGACTGTCGCAAGTATGATTAGTCGGTAGGTGTTAAAAGTTTGTTAGATGAAAGAATATATATATATATATATATATATATATATATATATATATGTATGTATGTATGTATGTATGTACGTATGTATGTATATATAAAAAAGGTAGAAGAAGAAAAAAGAAAGAGAGTGTAGGTATTCGATGGTGTGACAAAGATCGAAACGAGATGTGTAATCGAAAGGAGATACGATCGTCGGCGTCTGCGAAGTACCCTCATAGAAAAAGCATGGGGGTCGTTTGTAAGACCATTTCTTTCTACTAATTTTTTTTCCTCGTCGATCTTTCGATCGAGATAGCGGCCTACTTCACAGTGTGTGTGTGTGAGAGAGAGAGAGAGAGAGAGAGTGAGAGTGAGTTAGCCGACCGATACGGTCGAAGAAACTTGGCCCGTCTAGAGGGAGGGTGAAAAAGATTCTACTTCAGAGAAGGGTTGCTCGAATATTTAAGGCTTCCTCCCTTTTTTAATATCCCCTGTGGAGTCCCCTCTGGAGTAAGAGGGAAGAAGACCGTCGTCCACTATGAAACTTTCCATTTGATCCATTCCTTCCTTTTCCCCCCCTATTTTTTTTTCCTTCTTTTTTCTCTCTTTTTTATTTTGTTCTTTCTTTCCTTCTTTTTTCGTTCCATCCCCCATGGTTCCCTTTGTCAGATAAAGAAAACTGATAATTATCCTTTAAGTAAGTACTTTCATCGCCGTTCTTGATTCTGTTAATCTTCTTCTTTTTTTTTTTTCTCTTTTTTTTTTTCATTATAAATTAATTTCAATCATGACTTATTGATACGAATGTTACTTTGAACGGTAGTTAACATTTTGTACTTTTCATAATAGAGACATATTATTAATTAACAATGTAATTACGTTAGTACGTCGTACTCGAGGTACAAAACTAATTATACAGTTAGATAGAACTTCGAGGGAAAAAAAGTAATAAAGGAAGGAAAAGATGAAAGAGAGAGAGAGAGAGAGAGAGAGAGAGAGAGAGAGAGAGAGAGAGAGAGAGAGAGAGAGAGAGAGAGAGAGAGAGACAAAAACAAAAGGGTTGCGTCGACGAGTTTGAAAAGTTTATTGCCATTATTTTCATCGACGGGCCAACGACAACAACGACAACGACGTTGTAGTTAAAAGAATTTAACGAGCCCCTGCTCAGAGACTCATTCGTCCAAGCGTTGTTGTTGGATTTGCACGGGCGGGCGACAATAAAATTTTTAACGACTCGCTGGCGTTTACGATAAGATTTCCGTCGAAGATGCTATGCGTGAAGGGGAAATAATCGTTCCGCGCTTTACCATAACATTTATAGTAATGTAAATTCTTCCTCGTCGTATGTAGAAAGAAAGACAGCAGAGAGAGAGAGAGAGAGAGAGAGAGAGAGAGAGAGAAAGGAATTTTATTTTGCTTTTCTTCTTACGAAGTACAAAAATAAGAATATAAAGGACAGTTGAGTTATTATAGCGACCGTCTATACATTTTTTTTATAATATTTTGTACAGCTCTCTATTTTGTTTATAGCTCAATTTTTATACGATAATGATATAATATAAAAAAAATATATACGTAATAAATATATATATATATATATATATATATATATATATATATATTTATATATTTATATATATACACGTAATGATATATAATTTAAAATGTATATAAATAAATATATATATATATATATATATATATATATATATATAATATAAATGCGTGTATATAAATTATATATTTGTATAATTATATATTTATAATATTTGTACTTTTCAAAGAATTTATATTATTTTTATATTTATAAATATATATTTATATGTATAATAATCTATACAGCTATGTCTATGTAGAGGTACGTAATTTCTCAAAGTTACACGTCATAACATTGATTAACGAAGTAACGTTAATAAAATTAAATACACTTTGAAAGAAAAAAAGAAGAAGAGAAAAAATGAAATGTATCCTTTAGCTTACATGAAATGCATCCTCTAGGTTACATGAAATTTGATACGGATTTATATACATGCAAACATATATATATATATATATTGACAAAAGATAATGACTGAAAGAGAAAGAAAAGATAAAATATATTTCGGGACGATTAAGAAGAACAAACAATAATCATTATTTGCATTAACCGAACTAACCGTTTGTTAGCTAACCGAAAAGAAAGAACAGTCTGGAGGTACTTGATACATACATACGTAACTTCCTGAAGAGCTTATCTTCTTGTGGCTTCCCGAGGGAGTCTACAGTAAACAAATATTCGTATCTTCGTTTATGTCGACTGTACCGAACACAAAAGACAAAAAAATATACACACACCAACATATATATATATATATATATATATATATATATATGAAAAAAAGAAGAAGAAAGAGGAAAAGAAAATTACAAAAATATGAAGAAGAAAACGGAAAAGAAAATGAAAGAGAAAAGGAATAGGTAGCCAACGTGTGTTTCTCGGACGAGTGAATTTATTTTTTCATAAGTTCCTTACTCGCACGCAAGAATCTCTACTCCTCCCATAGATTAACATACTTCGAGATAAATTTACATTTTAAAATTGTAGGGTAAATTGCGGTTCGTAGTTGATTCCACGACTGTATTTTCATTTTAAATAGTAAAATAATATCGGTCGGTTTTATATACACAAACGTGGATATTTATGATAACAGGTGTCGTGTTTCTTCGTTAATTTTTTTTCTACTTTTTTTTTTTTTTTCTTTCTCGTTCCCTTCCGTTTATTCTATTATCGTATTGTATTATAAGAATGTAAGTTTATTGACTAATAGCACAATGACCTTTTTATATTTAACGAGAGATATGAGATGAAGAGAAGGAGGAGGAAGAAGAAGAAGGCTCTCGTTGGAGTGGGACAACACGACGGGAAAATCTAAAAGATAATACATACTCACGGATAGGGCTAAGTATAGCTCCCCTTTATTCTTAAAGACACAAGCCTTCTCTTGGATAAGTACATTCTCGAGTTATCGATACTACTCTATATTTCATACTCGATTACTTATCACCAAAAATTCACGATCGTGTACGTATCACCTTACGTTACGTTGTTTTAACTCCAACGATGATTAATAAAGAAAAAAAAAAAAAAAGAAAAAGAGAGAGAAAGAGAGAGAGAGAGAGAGAGAATTTACGTGACGTATTATCATAGGAAACATTTGAAATATTTGAAAAAGTTTGCTCCCTTTAAGAAGGAAAAAGGAAAGAAAGAAAAGAAATGAAATGAAAATAAGAGAAGAAAATATTCTCTTCTTGAATGAAGGATGAACGAGGGTAGGAATAAATTTCTCGCGGCTTTTTTTTTTCTTGTTTTTTTTTTTTCTTTTTTTGTTTTATTTTTTTTTTTTGCTTCTTTCTTTCTTTTTTTTGTATCTTTTCCTTTTTTTTGGAAGAAAGAGATAGAAGGAGAGACAGAAAAAAAGAAGCGACTCTTGGACGGAACTGAAACTCGGGTTGTCTCGTTTCATTCGAATTCTCCGTGAAAATGAGAAATACCGAGAGGAAGGGAGACAGATATAGAAAGAGAGAAAGGAGGAGGGAAAGAGAGAGAGAGAGAGAGAGAGAGAGAAGAGAGAGAAAAGAGAGCCATTTTGTGGCTCTCTTTCAACGAACGCTGAGGTAACGAAGCGAAGTCGTGGTGAGATCGTAAAGTTGCTCGACTCGTTGCACTTTTCGCGAGAGGGAAAAAGAGAGAAAGAGGGAAGAAGATAGGAAGAGAGAGAGAGAGAAAGAGAGAGAGAAAAATACGTAGGAAGCGTACGGCACGAGCCTCGACGATTTTCCTCCTCTATAATACTAGTTCCTTCGAGAAACGAGCCAACCTCTGGATAACCACGTCTCAACCGTAAGACCTATCCATGCTCTTTCCTACCGAGCAACATCTCATCTCATCTCTTTCCTTTTCTTTTTTAGTTTTCTGTTTTCTTTTCTTTTGAATTTTTCCCCCTTTTTCTTATCTTTTCTTTTTCTTCTTCTTTTTTTTTTTTTTTTGTTTCCTTCTTCCTACCTTCCTACCTTCCTACCTTCCTTCCTTCCTTTATTGTCCAGATTCAGTTAGCGACTTTCTTTCTTTCTTTTTTAATCTCTTTCATTCTTTTGGCTCTCGAAAAGAGAATTTAATTACGGTCCGATAATATCGCGAGCACGTTTCCGACGTCTTATATAATGCCGATCAAATTTTTCAAGATATAAATTTTGTTGGAAAAATTTCTATCGTTAACTCTAGGGATTATAATTATTTTCACCTAGTTTTGATTTTATTTTTCCTTTTTTTTTTGTTTTTGTGCTTTTTGAAAATTTCGACGTATCACATAGGTATGTGTGTGTGTATATATATATATATATACATAGATAGATATATACAACTATTCGATTATTCATCTTTCAAAGATCGTCCGAATATTTTTATGATCGGGAAAAGATTTGGATTTTTATATGAAACTTAATCCTTTGCATTATAATTATTATTCTTGTTTATTTTCGATCATCTCTAATTCGCCTTTTTTTTATTTTTTTTTTTTTATTTTGATATCTCGCGTTAAAAATTCTCTGAATATTTAAATTTGGATATGACGTATGATCTTTTATAATTATTATAATTATTTTCCTTGTTAATTCTTGGTCAAGTGTAATTAAATTTTTTGTTCGTATTCACGTACGTACGTGAATATATACGTAATGTACATACGTATATCCTTTAAGAGTAACTTTTTCGTAAAACTATTTTTTATTCATTTGTTTTATATATTAAATAAATGAAATGTCAGAGGTGAGTCAACAGTTTTAAAAAGAAATCTTATTACGACGTCATAGTACAGAGAATTGAACAAATTATTATTATTATCATCTATAATTTTTGGTCAATTTTGTAAACTTTATTGAATCGTTTTTAGGATTCCTATCGTGACATTTAGATGATTTCGGTTTCATTATCTAAGAAAATAAACTAGCATTTAATTTAAAACATATGACAAAGATACTTATCGTGTCTTTAATCCAGAAAAAATACTATTTAAGATATAAAGTAAATCTCTTTCAGCGATTATCGGTTTAATCAACGACATGTCAGTCATACTTTCTATGTGAAATTGAAAAAGAAAGTGACTTTTACGTAAAATTGTTTTCTATATATTTATTTTATTAAATAAATAAAATGGCACGTCAGAATTCTATCGTAAATTCTACAAAGAAATAATATTATGATGCCATACTGCGAAGGATTATATAAATTATGATCTATAATTATTCGTCGAT